>ML776553.1:7201974-7229154 GCA_009831015.1 Picea engelmannii | reverse complement strand
GACTGGACATGAATTTTCCAGGTTAGGGAACAAGTTATGGCTAGGAGTTGTCGAAAGTTGTCGGGGTAGGGGAACAGGGAAATGTGCGGGTGGGTATTTGTGACAGAGTGTGAGTGGTCGGGAGGGGAAGTATGACAAGATTACGGGAGGGTTCGGGGGAGGTTACGGGATGTCTGCGAAATGAGGAGAGAGGGTCGTGGGAGGAGCGGGTGTAGGTGAAGGTCGAGGGTTACAGAGTGTGAGTGGAGGGTCGAGGGTTGGGGTGAGGAGGAACAGGTCACGGAGGATCAGATTTCGGGCGGGCTGCGAAAGGGGGGTTACAGGGATAGGTTACGGGAGTTGGGGCGCGGGATGAATTGCAGGGCGGGTGGGGTCGGCTGTAGGAAGAGAAGAGAATGAGAGTGGGCAGCGGAAGGGAATGGGGACGATAATAGTTACAGGGTCGAGGGGGGAACGGGAATGGAAAAGGGGAGGGAGTGGGGGATACGGGGGTAGGGATATACGGGAATAGGAGGGTTACAGGAAGGATAGGAGAAGGGATGGGATGGGGATGGGACAACGGTGTGTGGGAAATGAGTGGGACAGGTCGTGGGAAAACAGAGAGGGTTACGGAAATTTTAATAACAATTTTTTTTTTTTTTTTTAATACAATGCGGGAGGGAAAATAGGTTGGGGAAAAAAATAAAAAATTACGGGAGATGGAAAAGGGGGTATGAGAGATATGGCGGAAGGCTTGGCGTGAGTGGGTGTGTTTTTTATGATATGGGTTGTGGGGGTTTTGGGGGAGGACCGATCAGCTCTGATACCAATGTAACAGATAACCAAATATGCAATTGCAATAATATATATATAAAATATGAATAATTGATAAAATATATGATAAAAATGATGATTTACATTTGAGAAGGAGGGCTTGATTATATACCCACACAGGGGTGCCCTTTCACCACTAGACATGTCTTTTGGAGAACATGTCCTTTCATTATTACTAATTACTATTACTAACTATTTACTAATTAATTATTAGGTTATGAACATTTATTTATATGTATTTATGTTCATAACAGAGAGATACAATTAAAACACCAGTGCGTTGCAAACTCTATGTTTTGCATAGTTGTTGGATATTCACCTTGTTTGACTGTTGGCACCTGTCAAGGAGGGTTCGAATGAATTCTCAAATATTATTTAGATGCTAAGGGACACCTACACCTAAGTTTTATCTCCATTAAATACCTCATGCAGTGAGTTGGAAACAATTCATTAATGACTTCCAACAAATTCCTGAAAATTAGCAGTTTGTTGGATTCTTATCTCTTTGATTGTTTCCACCTATCTCCAAGGTCTAGAATCCTATGCAAGTGGGGGAATTTGAATTGTAAAGTTGTCATTAACATCCTAGGCTATAAGAGAGGCATTAGAAATCATTGAGGAGGTTTGGAGTGATAGGAAAAGGACTGTTACTATTTTGTAAACTCTCAGAATCTGTATATCTAGATGGAGGATTCTTGTGTAGTCAAAGATCAACTTGTGCTCCTTTCTTTGTTCATTTTCTTTGTCTTCTTGCTCTAATGGGATACTGATTTATAAAGTATTTATCAACAACTTTGTTAGCAGGGTTATGCAGTGGATGATTTACTGTGTATTTTGTGAAGCATCTCTTCTTGGAGCAAATATTTATTTCTTGATTAGAAGGATCCTAAATAATGAAATTTCAGCCATATGAATGTATCAATCAATCTTGATGTGAAATTGACTGTTTATCTTGATGTTTTTCTGTATTTTATTCTATTCATATTTAAAATATGTAATCTTTGGAGATTATGATAGCCCTTTTTGCTAGAATATAGTCTTTGGGATTTTGTGCATTAGATCGGGATTTGAACCTTATTAGTTTGATCCATTTTTATTTAAATATAATCACTCATCCAACTCTAAACACTCTGATGGGTATTGGGCTTACAATTACAATAGTCTAAGTGTGAATCTCAATGCTAACAATAGGGACTTGAGGAACCACTCCAACGAAAACCATGGAGGAATGTAAGCTTTAATCAACCTCTTCTTTCTATACCGCTCTTGAATATGATCTAAGATGTGGGTGGCTTTATCTTGATGAAAATATGACAAAATTTCTATGTCGACATCGTAACGAACTGACAGTTGGAAGTGGTTGAGAAAAACTAAGACCAACTCATTGAAATTTTGATAAGACCAACTCCAACAGAAACTATGGAGGAATGTAAGATTTAATCAACCTCTTCTTTCTACGCCACTCTTGAATATGATCTGAGATGTGGGTGGCTTTATCTTGATGAAAATATGAAAAAAGTTCTATGTCGGCATCGTAACGAACTAACAGTTGGAAGTGGTTTAGAAAAACTAAGACCAACTCATTGAAATTTTGATAAGTTCCCCAAGGTAACTCGATGTACCATTTCATGACAACCCCTGTAAGAGTGTGTTGAAATAGCCTCAAATGAACAAAATCATCATTAAGGGAGTTAAACGAGCACCATAGGTGAAAGGTAGTCACATGATCACCTGGGTCCTCACCACTCTTACCCTCAAACTTTGAAATGTCAAAGGGGAGCTTGGTAGGAATAGGGGGCCATGAAGGATCATGACGCATTGGGTCGCTCATCAATTTTGACAAGTCATGCAAATTTAACGTGGCCAGAAAAGGAAAGACTGGTTTTGAGAGATTGCGGGCCAAGAAATGTTTTGGTATACACCATGGCCCTGTTCGGTAAAATAGTACCGTCCTCCCAACTGATTCATAAAATGTTGTAAGGGCATCATCACCGAGGAGGCCACTTGCAAGGAGAAAGAGACATGATATGGATTACTCATGTGAGGATATATACTACCCCTAGATGAAGGAACTTCATGCGGGGGGTTTTCCATACTATAAAATTGACTCCCCCCTCATGAAACACCATAGGTTAGAGGAAGTTTTTTCATGAGAAAATAATTCATAGGAACCGACATTGTGGAAGAAGGATGGATGGATGAAATATAAGAAGTAGAAGGACCACCCATTTGAGCACTCCACCCTTGAAGATTGTAGCTAGGATTGGGTTTGAGGAAGGAGGATTCCAACCTCCTATTGTGGGAGTTGGTTGGTGGATATGACCCCCACAAAACGAGAAAGGTTTATAAGGAGGCAACGTGCCCCTAGACCTAAAACTAGGATTTACATTAGACGTCGGAATGGAGGATGACAAGTGGGAATTCATATCTGGCATACCAAAAGAGAAAGGATTAGAGGCCCAAGGCATAGACTGAGTACTATAATTAGGCGTACCTCTTGGAAATACAAAAGGATTTGTCCCCATGGACTGAGTAAATACCATGGGCTGGGTAGCATTAAGTTAGGGAGTCTCTGAAATCCAAACAACCAATGATGAGGGAGTCGAGGGGATTCCATTAACCATAACATAGGTTGGAGTCGAAGGGCTTCCTAACACATTCATATCATAATCAATACTCATGGTAGGATGATCGTGAGATTGAGTGGCAGAGATGTATGTACCACGTTTATTAACTCTACTCCTTTAGGAGGCGGCTTCGGTATCAGACTAAACTGTGGTACTTTATTCAAAAGACGACGAGACCGACAGAGAGGTTGTTCTTGCTCCACGATGACTCAGAACTCGTGATGCAATAAAAAATCCTAAGGCCAACTAATAAACAAAGAGAGCACTCCTAAATAAAGATAAAGACCAATGTACACAAACAAGATATGATGGTTGAAGGGACCTCCCGAACTAAAGAAGGTATGCCTCTCCTAGGAGGGGATGATACTCTCAAACAATAGAGTGGAGGTAAAATAATCAGTTATAAGGACCCTCGTGGGATTCATAGCATAGTCAGTCATATTCCTCCGGAGAGAAAATCCTCCATAAAGTCTGTGTGATATGTGATCCCTATCTGACTCAGGGTGCCTGCAGAACAACCTCTGCATGCAACCTGTGTGGATACCTAGGTCAAGCAACTAAATTAACGACGGTATAACCAATTCTCAGGCAAGCAGTCGCAGGTCGAGTCCACCGTATGGACAAGGTAGCAAAGCCCGAAGTATCGAAAGCACCGCCTCTCAAGGAGGTAAAGGCACTAGTGAAACCCCCAGATACGAATAGAACCCCATAAATATAGTTGATTCTAGGAAGGTATTAGAGGGTTATCTCTGCAACCAACTTCGCGTGACCTCGTGCTTAACTCCGGTGTGAGCAGAGCCTCCCGAGGACACCAATTATACAATGGGTTTCACCACTACCTAGTCAAACACATATGTTGAGTTTTATAGCCTTGGATAAGTTTACTCAGAAAATGCTATTCCAAGGCCCTAGATCCTACACTTGTTTATGTACCCTGAAAAACAAAATTGTTTCTAATCAATTTTAATTATTCAACATTAATTTTAGTGGCTTCTTCTTACTCAAAAGGTGTGGTTTTGAAATTGATGGTATTATGACTTAGCATAAAAAAGAAACAAGTGTAAAAACACTGCTAAGTACTAGTCTTGTTTTTCAAAGATATGGTATGCTTCTAAATGTTGTTCATGGATGAAATCTCTTCAATTTCAATGAAGTGAAATCTTTCCTAGCATGCCAAAACTATTGTAATGCAGAAAAAAGTTCAAATTCTCTAAATAAAATTCAAAACAAAAAATGTTTTTTATTTATTTATTTGCAATATACTGAAATGAAAATGCAAGAACAACCTCTCAGGTAGATCCTACTTCAAGCAAAAGAATACAAACCAAGTAGGACACCAAGAAGCGACTACCCAAACCAAAATGCAAGGACAACAAATGAGAAAAATGACAAGAAATCAGTTCACCCAAAAGATACAACAATAACGCACCTTCTTATCACTTTGTAAGCACTCAAAAGTCAGGACAAAGACTCAAGAAGTCTTAGCAACCAACAAAACTCACCCAGAAAACACTAAACCTAGTGAAAAAGACTTGGAAAATGGTGTATGTGATTGTCCAGGGAACATAAGCGTATGTACGCCTCCTAAGCATAGAAAACACATGTATGTACGTGACTGTCAAGCGAAAATCCATGTATGCCAAGAAAGACACTAACTGGGCAAGGGTTAGGCCAAGAAACTCAGATAAAAATAAAATATAGGTTGTCAAGCAACATGAGACACACAAACTCAGGGAAACAGAGAGCAATAAAGGAGAAAAATCACCAAATACCCCAAAAGGGATATCTCCCCAGCGGAGTCGCCAATTATGTTATGAGGAAAATCTCTCTATGTATAGGGGTAAACCACAACAGACGAAACGACACCCAGAAATCAACTCTAGTCTCAAGTATGCTAGATAAATGGAAATGATAACAAAAGGAAGGCTAGAATCCTACCTCGTCTGGACATCCAAAGAAGACCATGGTTGAGATCACGATCCAACACTTGATATCTGCAACTTGTCCTCAACATCTAATAATACACAAGAATATGGAAATTATATGAAACGTTAGAATATAAACTGGAATAATCCACTAACATGTATAACAAATATGCCCATGGAAAGTAATAAAAATATTTGCGACATATAATTGGATGAGAAAAGAGTATTTTTATTAATGTAATCAGCAGAAGTACATAGGTGACAAAATTTTGTATCGGCACATATCGGAACCGAGAAACTAAGTCCCTCCACTTGGGCCTTCACCACTTCAATCCTCCATAAAGGAAAACTCACAAGTGGTAGGAGTAATTGAGTCTCTCCTTCTCAATATAGGGAGAGCTTGGGGGATGAACAAAAAATAAGTTCATACTTTCAAGGACAAAAGGATGTAGACTTAATATGAGGTGTAATTTCTCCAGAGGATCTTTGCTCTCAATGATGAAGCTATTTCAATGCTTGTATATGGCTCAATTTATAGCCTTCAAATGGACTTGAAGGGTCGAGTCGTAGCATTTCCAGTATATGGAAGGTCAAGGATCATAGATCTCATGACTTGGCATGGAAACCCGACATTTTTTTTAATTTTTTATCACAAAACTTGATGTGCACAAGGATGTAATGGAGAAACTTGCATATACGTGAGTTGTCTAATTGTAGCCCGCGTATATATACAAAATTTTGAATTTTTAACTCTAGAATGAGGAAAAGGGGAATTTGAGTCTGCAGAAGAAAAGGGAAGGCCATCAAATCAAGATGCATGGAGTGTGGAAAAAAATGTTATAACAATGACACTCACCATAATACCTAACTTGTACCTGATGGATCAAGACCCAATGTATTTCAGAGACTATTTTATGTGGTGGATACCGTCGTGATCAACCTGGATCTTTTGGTGGTGAGGTGGGTCTTCGTCTATGCAAGTAGACACTGTTGGTCAAGTTGTCTCTTGGTACTCCATGTATGCAATCTAGGGCCTCGAGACATCATCTCCTTAGTTATCCCTACGAGGTTAGGATAACAAATCCTAACCCTTTCCCCCCTCTAATATTAAAATGGTTTAACCTTTCCCTCCTATTATTGGTAAAAAATTAGATACAACAACCTAATCAAAATGAGCCTAATCGTAGTTAGAAAAACCAAGGGAAGAAGAAGAGAAAAAATAAATATAAGAACTACAATAATAATAAATATAACCAAGAGTTGAGGGGGTATTTTCAAAACAATACAAATAATGCTAGGGGAAATATTCATGTCAATAATAACCACAATAACCAAGATTGGAAACCTAGGAAAATATGAAATAATTGTGTTAAGACTAATCAATCTTGCACCATTTGTGTGGAGACTATTCATAGTCACATTTGCCTTGAACTTCCATCCTTGCATAGTCTTTGAAACCATTAAAACTATTTTTATGTACCAAATACCCCAAATAACATAAAAATATAAAGAATACATATTTCACACCTTGAAAATGATAGAGAGCCAATGAATAAGAAATCTTTTCAAGTGGGCCACCTCCTTTTACAACATATTAAATGCACAACATAAGATGCATATTTAAATGAAACTCATTTATTATAAATAGGAGATAAAGAGGGCATGGTGTATCCTACACTCTAGGTCTTCCTAATTATCACTAATATATAAATAATGAATTAGGCTTAAAAACAACTTTTCCCTCAAAGCTTGTAATTGAGGGTGTTTCTTCATGAATTGTTCATTTTACCATGTCATTTTTTCTAGAAGTGTATTCTTCCACTTGATTAGGTACTTCTGAATTGTTAAATTCCAAAGAGAGAAAACATTGATCTATAACTTTTTTTTGTCTCAAGAATCAATTTTCCTTCATATAATTCTAAAAGTTTAGTGGATATTGGCATGGTCTATCCCAAAATATTTTTTAGGTAAGAGACGTGGAAAACCTTATGAATGTGTGAAGAAGGAAAATCTAACTCATAATTTACTTCTCCATTCTTGTGAAGAATCTTGTAGAGTCCATAAAATATTGGAGCTAGTCTCTAATTCTTCTTTTGTTTGAGAGTGTAGTGCTTATACGGTTGGAGTCTCAAATATACCCAACCCCCCACCTCAAATTTTTGTTCACTTCAATGTCAATCTACTTGTTGCTTCATCAGGTTCTGGACCATCATAAGGTTTTCTTTAAGTATTTTCAAAGTTTCTTTAATCTTCTCCATACGTGAGTCTATTCCCTATACTTTGGAATAGTCTTGCAAAAGGATGTGATGCTAGGATATGGATATCCATAAAGAGATTCAAATGGATATATCTTAGTGGTTTTGTGGTAGGTCATACTATACCATCATTATGTTCGAGGAAGTTACTTAACCCATAAGGATTGTTTGTCTGAAAAATAAAAATGAAGATAACCCTCTGAATATTTGTTCGTTATTTCAATTTGACCATTTGCTTGTGGATGATATACTAAACTCATGGCTAGTGTATTTTTTGTTATCTTCCATATCTCCTTCCAAAAATTACCTATAAATTTGGATCTCTATTGCTTATTATTACTTTAGGAAATCCATGAAGGCTATGAATTTCTTTCATGAAAATTTATGTTACTTGGTTTGCAGTAAATGCACTTTGTATTCCACAAAAATATGCATATTTTACGAGTCTATCCATAACCACAAAATGGCATCCTTACCTTATGATTTTGGTAACATTATAATAAAATCCATAGATATTTCTTCCCATCCTTGATTAAGTATGTGTAAGGGTTGAAGTAACCCTAGACTCTTGATAGTCTAATTTATTTCTTTGGTAAACTTGACATTTTCTTACAAATTTTTGAATATCTTTCTTCATTCCTTCCAAAAGAAATGTTTTTTGATCATTTGATATGTTTTAAGGAACCCTAAATGCCCTACCATGGAAGAGTTATGAGGTTCCCTTGATATCTATTGTTTCAACTTTGATTAAGGGTATACAAATATTATATCCTTGTACAAAAGATTGTCCTTCTTCCAACCACAGTGTTCAATAGAGTTCTTCCCTTCTCTTAGACATTGTATTTTTATGTCTAGTGCTAATGTCTTCTTTCCATTTGTGGAAAGATTCTTCCACTCAAACATGAATGGAAAATGTAATGGAATAAAAACTATATGTTTCTTACATTATGGATAGGGAATCTACTACCACATTATCCTTCCCTTTTGTAGATTATTTAAAAATCAAACCCTTGCATTTTAGCTACCCCATTTTATTGCTCTTCTAAAGACAATTGTTGCTCCAAACATTACTTTAGGTTATTGTGGTCTATCTTGACTTTAATATTCCTTCCAATGAGATATTGTCACCATTTCTTGATTGCATGTAAAATCGCTAGCATTTCTTTTTCATAAGTAGATTTCACTGAATATTTTCCCTTCAGATGTTTACTTTCAAAAACCAATGGTCTCCTTTCTTGCATCAACACTTATCCAATTCTTTGTCTTGATGCATCACATCCAACCATGAATGTTTTACCAAAATTAAGGGTTGCCAAAATTGGTGTAAAGGTCATAACATCCTTTAAGTGTGAGAATGCTATGGTAGCCTCTTCATTCCATATAAATGATTTTTTTTTCAAGAGAGATGTGAGTGGGGTTGCAATGCATGCATAATTCTTAACAATTTCTTTTATAATATCTTGTAAGATTCAAAAATACTCTAAGACCCTTGACGTTCTTAAGAATGGGCCCATTTGTAATGACTTAAATCTTTTAAGGGTCAACCTTGGCCTCTTCATGTGAAATAATATGGCCCAAATAATCTACCTCGTGTTTCCCAAAAACACATTTGGGCATTTTTACATACAATAAATTGTTCTCAAGTATCTATAGGACTTTATCCACATGTTGATTGTGTTCTATCGATGATTTCCTATATATAATTATATCATGAAAAAAAAACTAGCACAAACATTCTAAGATGAGGTTAAGAAAATTTATTCATAAGGCTTTGAAACATAAAAGGAGCATTAGTCAACCCAAAAAGCATGACCAAGAACTCATAGTGTGTTCTAAAAGTTTCTTTGGGAATGTATTCTTACCTCGATTGATTTGATGGTATCTTGGTTTAAGATCTAACTTTGTGAAGTAAGCCACCCCATGGAGCTTATCCAATATCTCATCAATATTTGGAATGGGGAATTTATCCTTGACGGTGGTTTTGTTTGTATCTTTGTAATCCAAAAACATCTTCCAAGAGTTATCCTTCCTTCTCACCATTACTATTAGGGATGAAAACAAACTCTTGCTTGGTCGAATAATCCATACATCCAACATGTCATGTACCATTTTCTCAATCTGACTCTTTTTTTATATGGGTATCTATAAGGCATTTTATTACGAGGATTACTTCCCAGTATGAGTTTGATTTTATGTTCATGATCTCTAGATGGAGGTAGCCCAGGTGTTTCTTGGAATACTTTATGATGTTTTTCCAGTGTACATTTTAATTCTAATGGACTATTTTCATCTTCTTGCTTCACTTCCATAGAATAAATTCTAGAAATTACTCCACTACAACCCTTTTTAGGAGGTTTTCCATTCTATGTGAATTGATCATATGAGAGGGTGGAGCTTTTATCTGATTTAACTCATTCAATTCCTTCAACTTTGAATATCATGAATAAATCATTATAGTTTGTAGAAATTGTACACAAGGTTCTCAGCCATTAAATCCCTAGAATGACATCTACTCCTTCAATGGGAATGGCATACATGGTGTTTGATCAATTATAGTCAATCCTAGGAAAGTGGATACCCTTGGGAACCCATCCATGATTAGCACCAATATTAGAGTTAAATCCTCTTGGAATATGATTATTAATGGAAGGTTGTTCAACATGAATTTTTGTATCTTTATTTTCATCAGTTCCTTGGGTCACACTATCACTTTTAGGGAGTCTCACATCTAGGTTATGTATGAGCATGGTTTCCATGGAGTTTTGTAATTATTCTGTCTCATGTTTTGTCTTCTCTTCCATACCATCTTTCAAAAAATTTATTTCCTTTTTGTTGTATTTGATGATAGTACCATTCAAATTTTCCATTTTATCTTCCATTCCATTTTTGTTGTCTCCTTGAAATGGTATAAAGTCATCCTTTTTCAACAGTAAATTATCAATTTCCTTATGTTCATTCTACAAACTGGATACTTGGTTCTCTAAGTCTTCACTTTCTTCATGAGTCGTTGATGAACTTTATGGAGCTTTAGTTGGTGTAGAATATTTTTTCGAGTACCCCCTGCCATGTGAGCCAAAAATAATATTTACCTAGAATTTTCATTTTGTTAATCAAATTTTTTGAATCACCTAAAATACATATTCCAATAAAAAGTAATGAAATTTTTAAGTGAACATACATTTTTTAGCTCTTATTTTGGGATTGTCCTATAGGCCAACATTCAACCTATTACAACTTTGCTAATTATAATCATTTGTTGTTGAAATTTTTACAAGATGTACTCTGAGGTGTTATCTTCAGTCTCATATTGGTCCCTTTCAATTTCAATCTTCCAAGAGAAAGTTATGCTTCAAGTTTCTCTGCAATCGCTTACATTTCTCAAAATCTTGCAACACTTTCTTTGTTTTGCAAAAGCTTTTCTCTTGCAGAATAATTCCTTACCAACATTTATTCTAGGTAGCCTATAGTTTAAGTTTTTCCACAACTTATGTTAACCTCATAAATCAAGATCTCGCATGGTTTCATCTAGCTCTTACTTCATTGGCTTCCTTTTGAAGAGCATCCAATTGGGCTTTAAGTTTCTCTGCAATCGCTTACATTTACATGACATTATTGGTAGCTAAGAATTGAGTGACCAAACTCTTTTTAAATCCCCACACCCTCCTTGAATTCCTAACATTGATGGCAATGCTTCTAATTCGAAGGCAGGGAATAGGTATGTAGTGTACATTGAATTTCCATGAAATCGAGGTTGGCATTGGAGAAAATATTGTAACACCCACACTCCACTCTGTCATTACCTACCCAAATTTTCAGCAAAGTAGGAAAGGGATTTCGAAAAATAAAAGAAAAACAAAAGCATAAGATTCACTAAGTTTTCCTCGTGATATTGTCTCCAGGGAAATGTGTTAATGGGATCTGCCACAAAGGCAATGGAGACCGCATAATGAATGCTTAATAAAAGTACTTTATTAGAGATCCCTTGGTATCAGCCAAACTTTAAGATATGGTATATATTTGGTACCTTATGGCTCTACCCTCAAACAACCAAATACAACTTAATGTCATTCTCTAGAAAATCAGATATAAAAATATTTTATGCAATTATTTATTTTAAAGTTAGTCATGAACCATGCATTCTTTTCGTCATATTTTTATATACAAAACTAGTTTATAGTAATCACTATTAACCTTGCTTTATAAGCGACAAAATTTATATTTGAGAATAGCACATTGCAATCTATACTTGTAATAATGTATGTGATATAATGTATGTGATGTATATAATTTTGTATTTTGTTTTAGTAAGAGAAGGATTTATCTTTTTTATTTATTTGAATTATATATATATATATATATGTGTTATGTGTAAGTATATTAGTATTAAAGCTTTTCAAATTATATATTGAGATAAAATATTTATAACATTTTTTAATTTCTTTTTTTGAAGTGCTAGAGGTCTAAGTATTGTAATTTACCTTAGAATAAAAGTTAATATTGAAGAAAAAAGATTAATATTGAAGATATTTTATTTATAATGTATCTCTTAGAGTTATCATCAATTTATTTATAGAAATCAAATGTTATAAAAGTACAACATAAACTACAAATGTCAATTTCATGAAAATGTGATTGAGTTTTGGATGGATTGGTTTATATTTCCTAGGAAAATGTAAAAAAAAAATTGAAAATGATATTATATCATGTACATTTTATTTGGTAATAAACTTTGGTTGGTGAAATGAAGTTTTGTTAATCAATTAATTTTTTTTTTTTTTTTTTGTTAAATGAGAAATAAAGACAGACAATTCAGAAAAACATTTAGAAGACAACATTATTAGAAATATAAATCAAGAGAGAATTTAAAATTAAAGAGCATAAACAAACATGATTTGAATAGAAACACATCGTAACAATCAAATGGCTAAATGTACAAACAGAAAAATGAAATATAAGGTCGAAGGAATAAAAAGAAAGGATAAGTTGTTATTGAAAAATGAAATTGAATACATTCAAATCAAAAAATGAAAATGAACATGAAATGAATTCAAAAAAAAAAACATCTCTTTTGTTTGCAAATTACTAGCTTTGGAATTAAAAATGTGAGGTGAATATGTGGAGTTTGAATACTTTAAACTTAGTTATATTAATTTTTTTAGCATATAAAGCAACTTCTTTTTAGTTTTCATGTTTGATTTCTTTAAACATGATGCTTATACAGTTAGTTTTCATGTTTATTTTCCTTAAACATAATGCTTAGACACTGAAAATAAAGTAAAATGGTATAATATATATAATATATTTGGTGCATGTTAGAAATAAACTATGGAAAGAAAACTCTATAATAGTTTTATGTATGTAAAATAAGAGTTTTTTAGTTATAAGAATAAAATAAATTAATGAATATTTTTCACAATAAAAATATCAATTATTAAAATAAATTTGTTTAGTCTCATTGTTATTAAGTAAGAGATACAGTATTGACCCCACTTTATTAAAAAACTAATTATGCTTTAGTGATCATTTACATTGTTATTGGAGTATGACTATGAACCTCAACCATAAACAAAGTTTAAATAGTATCAAATCATTTTAAGATGTGGGTAATTTAGAATAATTCTTCATGTGTAATTCTAGTGAAGATTTTTTCAATCGATTAATTAAATACATCATAATGTTCTATTTATATACAAAATAATATTAAAACATCTTTATAATGTCCCATGAAGGGAAATTGTGATTAATCAAGTTATTTAGAGTGAATTTATGAATATTATTAAAGCTCAATGAAAAAATTAGAAAAGGCAATCAATACATTTCGAAATTGAGATTTGAATAAAGTACTTGTACTGTAGTAAATACTTAACATTAAAAGAGTCATAAAGTATTGTATGGTAGCATGGCTCTATTACTAATTGAATGGTATTGCACCATGGAAAAACTAGAATAAGATGTACACCTTCTATAATGCAAAGGAGGACACTACTAAGTACCAAGATTAGATAGCCCCTTTCGCATATTTGAAGCATGACCCCAATATCTATGATAAACTACATGGTATGTAATCACTAAGAATTAGATAGTGGATAGGTTAAATTCACTTTAAATTATTAAAGTTGTTTTTGTACTAATAACATTTTTAATTGAAAACATGATACAAGGATTGAGACCATATCTAATTCTTACACAACATTATAAGAGTGAGTTAGCAAAATTATTACCTAGTTGTATTGACCTGACATAATGGGTTAGATAGGATGTGTGTTGATTTAAATACGATTACCTTAATCCATAATAAATGTTAATTGATCATCCTTGATATGAGGACATTGCTTCTTAAGAGGAGAAGAAAAATGATACAATGAACTTGATCAACTTGAATCAAACTTGTTAAATTCCTTTGTTGTAATTATTGTATCCAACATAAGATATATGTTTATTTTCTATATTCACTAGAAGTTAATTGATGTGAATAAGTCGTTGTTCTAAAGTTGCATGTATGTTTTGAGTTTGCATCTGGTTTCCTTTTGTCATATGCATGCACTATCAGTGATAGGGGAAACAACATCCTCAAGGATATCCCATCATATCATCTAGAATAAAAGATCACACCCCTTGTCTCCTAGAGCATTTGTAGAGTCATCCCAGGGAGATGGTATGTTTTTGGATTTTATTAGTGGTAGTTATAAGGAGACTAGAGTCCAATTTCGAGTTATAAGATATTAAGTGAAGCTTTACAATTCTCAAACCACTTGTCATTTGGGCACAGTTTGGTGAGATACCAAAGGTGTTGAGGGCATCCTTATGACTATTCTACGTGCAATGTACTTGACTCAATGTAGGCTAGAGTCAACATAGGAGAGTAAGAAAATGATAGGTGGAGTGCATTAGAATTAGCGATGCACAAGGAAGGAAGATTTGGCACTTATCTGACTAGACCTCTGTAGGATGTGTCTTCTCTTCTTCTTCTCCCCCCTTATTTGTTTTCATGCTAGTGGTAGGAAATAAGATAGATTATGCATATGCATGGTCGATTATTAATATGCATGGAAGGTTATTAATATGTGTGGTTGATTGTATAACACATGGTTGATCTCTAAAACCTATACCACAAGACTTAATCTCAAAACCCATAAAATGGACTTAATGATTTGAAACATTTGATAGGTAGTATATGATAGACTATAACATTCAAGTTGCTTATGGCATAAAATATAGGCATGACTTTCATGGACCCAAAATGAGGATGTGAATAAACTCACATTCACAATAGGAAATTCCACACATTAAGGAAGCAAAAGTAACTTATGGTTGGTTTAAATGATACATCAAGAAAGAATATAACAGAATTACGTTGTGGTCATGCATTGTTGATTGTGTGAGAAGAACCAAGATGTATCATAAGTTTTTCCCTTAAGCCCGATAATGTAAGATTATAGGTCTAGTAATGGATATTTAAAACATGGCATTAGATATGAAGTACTATACAATCACATAATACGCTAAATTGGTCTAGGTAACTTGATGAAGCAAGTAAGACACCATCAATTTGAGCAAGATGTGGGGACATATAAATGATCAATTTGAGAAAATAGTAGTACAATTCCTTGATAGTACACATCAAAGGAAGTCTATCTAGCATCAATGTGTATATACTTTAAAATAATATGCAACTACCCCTTGAAGGATAGTAAACCTATTATTAGAATGAGAAAATGGAAAAATAAGTATAAGAGGGAGAAGGATTTTAAGAAAGGAAGGAAAGTTTCTAAGTTTTATCCGCAATGTTAGAGGTATGTATATGATGAAATAACCTTATGAAGGGAAAATGATGAACTTGCGAATTTTCTGATGACGATAACTTTGTGTAGTCCTCGTAACCATAACCATCTTGGAAGGATGGGATGAACAAAAAAGAGTAATAGATAGATAATTAAGGTAAGTGAGTGGAAGTTTCACAAACGAAGGTTGGGATTGCAATTTGTAGTAAAAAAATTATAGGTAATCAATAAGAAGAAGTAACATATCCTAGAACATGATGCAAGATTTTGGAATTAGAGAATAATCATGATGAAATAACTTAGCTCTCTTGAGGCATCTGATGAAGAAATAACCTTGTGGTGAATTGTTGTTAAAGCAAAAAAGTGTTCCTTAATAGAAAACATGATAAGATTCACTATAAGGTCTAAATAATGACGATGCTTATCGGGAAGAAAATGTTGTTAATTAACCAACTGGATTAAATGATTGGGATAATGGTGTGGGTCATTTTAAGGACCTTCATAACTATGGAAACATTATATTAAATAAGTAATACACCATGAGTGCACGTAGGATGGGAATGAAGAAAACATGTCAAAAATTATGAAAATTCCTTAAGACGAAAGTGGGAAACACCTTAGCATAAAGGAGGTATTCTCCTAGCCAATGAAAGATTGGTGATAGTGAGTAGGGTGTCTAATTTGAATAACATTTTTTTTTTTTTTTTTGTAATTAGAGAAATTAATTAACATTCATATGACCCCCTTAAGGTGTATACCGAATAGATATCATTGAAGTGCTAAGGGAACTATGAAAATGTAATAAGGCCTAGATAAATTTTCTATAATATAATAAAGGGGTGTCTCTCTCAAGTGGCAAGAAATCTGAATGATATCGATGAATGGATTGAGCAACTTGAAGGATGATTAAGGGACATGGATCATACAAATTTAAATTATCAATATAGGAAGTTGTGAACTTGAACACTCGCAATTGGTGAGGGATGACAAGTGGTAGACTAAGAAAAAGATTTAAGGGTTTAAATGTTCAAGTATAATGATTTTATGTTTCTTGGGTTATAAGCCTTCAAAGGAAAAGGAAATAGACTATGTGATAGGTTGAGTCTTAGAGACCGATTACTGGCATGAAGAGTTAGAAGCGTGTATGCTAATGGCATATTATGTATTTGTATTAGATGAGCTAATCCCTTTGAGGGTGAACAATGATAATTACCTATCAGAGACAGATTGTTAGGACTTAACCATTACTTTGTGCAAGTGGATTAAGCACGAAAAAAAAACCTTAAATAATGATGACATGGTCTTTACATGATATTAAGTATAATGGTCCTTGAATGAGTAAGACAAAGATCTAGGGTGATGTAGGAACCTTGGGTAATGATCAAAAGATATATAAAACCGAGAAATTAAATATTGGCTATTTAAGACATGCTAGTAAGGCCAGTTATAGCTTAGTATTGAAATTCACTGAATTTCACTATGGGGAAACAAATACATGCTAAGATATTTTGGTTCTAGATGATGGGGGCTTACTTGAAGGTTTAACGGTGTATTTAGATAAGGAAAATATATAAAAACCTTCGCATATTGATAGGTTGACTACAAACCCCATAAATTTCCAACCTTCTTGTTGTAAGAAGAAGAAATGATAATCATAAAATGATTGGTATCTTGGTAATCACGTGGCATTCATAGTACTGATGATCCTTTGTAGAGTCGAGTTGGGTTAACAAACTTGACCAAGGTAGATCCATGTGCTAGATGGATGTTTCAATTATATTTCTTGCATTATATGTGATAGTTGGTATTCATAGCATATAAATTCATGTGGGCTGGTGACTTTGAATTTTTTGATGAATCATGATAAGAATATCCATGATGTTTTATTGCTTTACATGCGCTATGTGTTGATATGATTATCATGATGTTATGATATCTTAAGAACCATGTGGTATTTACATAGGATATTATGTTAACATGTGGTTCCATTTAATTATGTTGATAAAATGTTAAATATAAAGATGTGTTGAGATTATATTTCTTATGATAGTGTCTCATGATGTAATTGCATGGATTTTTTATGATGAGATGTTTTATGATGGCATGCATGCGCATGTGGTTCCTTAATATTCAAGTTATTGTGATGGCAATGGTGTTGTATTATCATGAGGACATGCAACAATTAACATGTGGATTGTTTTCTATGAGATGATGATGTTATGATTATAACTAATGCATTGGTTGCACATTGTAGGTGGTGATAGATAGGAAATCCATTAGTGGGCCGAGAGAGCCGGTTAATTCAATGGTCTTGTGAAAACCCATACCTACAAAGGAGAATGTCTTCAAAGTAACACCTTATGATCCAGGGACAAACTCAATCAACTAACTTATGCCAATGGTTTTTTTTCCTTGTATAATTATCGATGGGACATGGGCCCATCTTGACAAGGTCAGAGTCCTTGATAGTGGAGTTGTGATGTTGAATTATGGAAGAAGGGTCAGAGTAGTACTCGTTAGGGGAGTTGTGTGGTTGGATTTTGATGATTGGGGTTGAGTACCTGGTAGGAGTTGAGGAGGAAGTTTAGGTCAACCTTTCGAGATTCCTAGGGAACACTAGTGTACCAGACTAGATGCATGATTAGGAAAATGAATTCTTAGGCCTTGCAGCCCCTATCATACCGATAGGCTTTAAGTCTAGTAATAGAAGTTGGGAAGAGGGCTATCGTTGTACTCACTCATCCCCATAGTTGTGATGTGGACTTTCAATGCTTATTGTGGTCACTTGGGTGGCTCTTGTACTAGTTACGGTAGAGGGTGATGTGGAAGGTACAAGGAGAAAGAAAAAATCCTATAAGTAACAATATTAAAGTTAATTTCGAGAAAAAAGTTCCTTTAAGGGGGTAATATGTAATGCCATGTACTTTAAATTAAAGTAATAAATAATAAATAAATGATCTTAAAATAATAAATAGATAATAATAATTAAAATAAAATGATAATAAAGAAACTAATAACATGATAATAAAACAACTAATAAATTATAAAAGAAGAAAATGTCAAAAAAAGTAGAAATTGCTAAAATAGAATTTAAGAAAAAGTTAGATCAAGGAAAGGTTAAAAGTTGCATCGAAAAGTGTTAATTACGTGAAAGCAAGTGGAACCTATGCATAGATATTTTTGCATGAATGGACATGAAGAATCTTATTTATGGAGAAGGGAGAGAGAAATATTTTGGGTTAGGTGATTTGATGTAAAAGGATTACAAGTTGGCACAGGTAGTTGATTGAGGACTCAGTGGGTTCTCAGTTGTATTGAATGAGGGATCCGTTGGGAGGAGAGTAATCCCCCACTATTTATTGCAGTTAGATGGGTCAAATATTGGAGCGCAATAGTTCTACAATCAATGTTCACTTGATTGTAAGTGAATTAATCCCCACAACATTTATGTCGTACTCTCACAACTCGTTCCTTGTGTTGATCATGCTATAAAAATGAAATGATCTTTATTTGTTTATCAACTAATGGTTTGCAAATTATTGTTTTTACTTATGCAGGTTGGATTTATTAATTCGAGCCATTACACTTTCTCACCAAGTTGAGTGTAAACCACTTGAATTCCTTAACCCATTTCATTCAATTGTCACCATTTTCATAGTTCGTTGAACCTCATGCCCTTAGTCCATTTTTGGTGGTTGTTTCCTAGGGTCGTTCTCACTATTTCCCCATGCACATTCATGTGTTATCCTTTTCCTAGTATTGATTTTTTAATTACATCACAACCTTATATCGTATACATTGCATTGGTTAGAGGAACTTCCTCATTGTCTTAATTTCAACAAGTTAGCCCGTATCAACCATGACACATTTCTCTAGGGGTTGATTTATACATGAAGTATCTAAGTGTTGTTCTACCCCATTAGTGGTCTACCTCACATTTGTTAGTACTTCACATCATTAGATTCTAAATGAAATATTCTTTACAATGTTTGAATTCAACTCATTTATTTGCATTGTTAGGACTATAATTGTTGCCTCTTCTAGAGACTCGAGTCTATAAAGGATGTCCAACAAAGAATCAATTTAATTTAGTACATCAATATATTCAACATTCCAAAAAACGGAGGTCTCACCCAAGACATGTATGATTATTTTCATTTTGTTAGTGTGTAGAGTAGTAGGAAATGATAGAGACACAAAATCCATTACTTATATTCTAATCACATTTATTCAAACATAAAATATAAAAATAATTTGTGTGCAACAAATACAAGAATGTAAATATCATACAATAAGAAATATATAATCAAAACGTACATGTAACTCCATTATATTAGTAATGAATGGATTACATCTAGGTCTCAACCTTACAACATACATGTAACTCTCATCACTAAGTAAACAACATCAACAACTAAAGGAAAACACAAAGAAAAAGCAATATAAACTTTAAAATATAAGTCAAACCCATATATATAGCCTAGGTGAGGTGGGGTATAAAGGGATCTAGATGAACCTAGAACTGTCAATTGTAAATCTATTATTACAAAAGTGATGTGTGTCTTCAATATCAATGCATAGAGGTTTTTGGGTCAATAGCTATGTGGATGACTTGATGTTTGTTTCTTTTGTCTACATACTTGGGATTTTGTGGATCTGTATCTTCTATGGGTCATTCTGCTCCACTGAAATCAAATTTGTGTCAACATTGCTTAGTTAAAATTTACCCACAACAATTTATTGACCACTCTATTCAAGTCAAGTTCATTTTGACTTGGTTGTAATAGTTACTCTTCAAATAATGGATCTATCTTGAAACATTGAACTTCATATTTATATGGCTTCATGAATCTATTGGATGAACTTGAAATTTTCTAGCTCAATAATGTTTTGTAGGATCCTTGATCCGATGAGATATTTTAAATGACTATGGTTGAGTTATTAAGAATGTTTTGATTAACCAATTAGGAGCTTTAAGAAAGAGGAAGAAGTTATAGAAGAAGTATGACAGCCATATAAACATGTAAAAAACTGAAATGAAGCATAAAACAACAACAAACCATAACACCAATGTGATAATGGAGTTCGACAATCTCGCCTACGTCTCCAAGCCTTTGTCTAAGTGGGTGAGGCTTTCTTATTTATGTTCAAAACTCAATAAGATCACAACAGTGCCAAAATGTTACAAAACTAATCTGGTCTTGTTCTACCGGATCTCAAGAACCCAACAGAAGAAATGACACTCAAATCGAATGACCGGAGCTCCCAAAAATGGCCTGCAAAGGTGCGCTCCTCAACAACTTCCCTGCATAAAAATGGCTTTGGCTTGGAAAATATTTAGCATAAACCTGCTCTGAATATCCTCCCATATCCTCAAGAATGCCTGGTTTATATATATCTAAAGTTGGTAATCTCCCAACTTCCCCCCAAGATATGGCCTAAAAAAGAGCCCAATATCCCCCAATATTGGCCAAAAATCTCCAATAATAGGCCTAAAATCAATACAAAATCACTATTCTATAGTTACAAAACCATTTTTTGCATATATTATGGGCTAATCCCCCAACCCCCAAGCGCGCGCCCCCTAATCAAGGTCATATAAAAATATATATGGCAAAGCGCCAACCCCCTAGGGGTTGCACGCTGGCCCTTTCTCCGCAAGTATAGGTCACATGTTGATTTGTAATAGGACCATGCCCCCCAACGAATGTGCCCAACCACCTGTCACCACCCTTGAATCTATGGCGGGAAGGTGATAACAATCCACCCCAAATCTTACGCCGAACTATGGAGTGAAGTAGCGTCGGGCTTATGGTCATGTGTATAATAAACTCACGGGTTGGGGCTTAGCCCCAACTCCCTTCCACCTCCTCTTTACATTAAACACACTTTATATATTATAAAGTGGCTATGGTCTAACAAGCAACACGGTGGCGCAATGGTATCCGCCCGGTCCAAATCACTCCCCTTCACAAGAGGTCATGTGGTTGAACCCTATGGGCTCCAAAAATTTTAATCATCCAACAAATGATGGGGTGTCATGTGGTACCCCCGTCTGGGCCACATGGCACCTTTTCATTTGACCACAAAATGTGCCACTTGTCGAAACAAGATTGGACCACTGTCATCTGCCCAGTCAGCCTATTGTTGTGCTGCCATGTGTCTCAATGCTATGTCAGGATGATGATGTCATCATGATGTCATGCTGACGTCAACATTTCCTTTTTTCCAGTTGACTGTTGACTTTTTGCATGTTTGGTAAAATGAACATAACATGATATCAGGAGCATACAATATTTGTTTGATCCCATTCAAGTTGTGTTGGGTTCGTATCGACAAGGCCTACGCACATGTCCATTTTGAAGCCATTATGGAATTTTTAGGCCTTTATGAGCCCCATCAAGCTCCTGGATCCGATTATGGATCACATATCCCCACTAAAAGACCTTTTGGTCCCCAAAAGGTTACTGACCAGTCAACAAGCTTGGGATAGGCCATCCAACATGTCCTCTATCTCTGAACTATGTCCTATGCACCTATCTCATCAAGATCAACTGTAACACAATCATGACAACTGACAACATATTGTTAGCCATTTGAACCCTGTCACATTTTATTGAAGCCACTATCATCCATGTAGACAACATTACTAAGGATAGCATCAAAAATACAACTGCAAATGAGTTGATATACTTGTAATATTTGCATGACATGAGCTTATCTTGAAGCAAACTGTGATTGATTTTCCATTCAGCAATCATTTCATGTTCTTGCTTAAGATCAATTACTTGAATTGAAAAAATTATAGGTTTGTTGCTTGCTTGAACTACCTTTTTTAATTGTTCCATTTTTTGAAGAGTTTTATTTTCTTTACATGATGAGCATGAACCACATAATCTTGACCTGCTTTGGTTAATTGATATTGATTCTTTCTCCTGTAGAAGATTTCTTTACGATAATATAAGTATGGACTACCTAAGACCATTCCACATTCACTTAGTAGCACTACATCACATGTTACCTCGTCCACATACTTAGATGAAATAGAAAATTTTAATGTGCTTTGTTTGGTTATGTGCATTTGATGATGGTTGCTTATCCATTTAAGTGTGTAGGTCTTATGATGTATCTGGGTTTTTAATCCCAATTGCTTAACCAATTCCTCTGAAATTAGATTATATTGAGATCCACTCTCTACAATGTATCGACCTTAGTGTGCCTCATAATGACCCTAATGTGAAACAAGTTACTTCTACAATCAATTCCTTCACCAATTTTACCTGTCATACCAACCAATGAGACCTTTGATTCATCACTTGAATTTGATCCCAAGTTTGTGGGTCATGTTGTCACTGCAACTGTTTGCCTCCCTTTCTTTTCCTTGAACCACTTTGGCCTCTTCTCGGGATTCAATTGCCAACAACGGTCCTCATCGTGCCTCTCTTTATTGCCATGCTTGCAAGAGGGACTTTCTTCATTTCTCATCACTGCATTTTCCCTTTTTTCCATTCCACTTCCTCTTGTCCTCTTTCCTTGAAGACGATTCCCCTAATACACCAACACATGTTTTCCCTACTTCAATGTATGTCGCTTGAACAGAAACATCATCGAGATTAGTTGGTCCAAACATGAATACAGTGTTTCTAATATGTGCAGGTAAACCTCTTATATACTTCATAAGATTTTCTTGGGTATGTAAAGGGATATCTAACATCAATGCCATTTTTCGAAAGCCATCTGTGTATTCTTGCATTGTTTGTCCTTTTCTTAGTTTTAAAGATTTCCATTCAATTAATGCTTTTTATTTATAACCCAAAGGATATAATTGTTTTCTAAGTGCAAAAATAAAACTTTTCCATGATGGAAATACATTACCCACTTGTTGCGTTCCATTTTGCAATTTGCTTTTCCACCAGATGAGTGATGTGCCTGCAAGTCTCAATGATGCCAACTTGATTTGTGTGGACTCATCCTTGATATGATGCACACTGCAATAAACCTCCATCTGTCTGAACCAATTGTCAAGTCTCTCTACATTAACTTCACCATCATACATGGGTAATTCGAATTTAACATCAAGTTTTAATAAAGGCATTTTGTTCTTATGTTTATGAACATGTTTCTTTGCATTGGATTTAGAACTTGAACTTGAAGAAGAAGGAGGTGATGATGGAGGTGAACGAGGGATTTGAGTAGGAATCTCTCCTTCTTCACTTTTTCCCTTTGAATATTCACCCATATTTGGTCTTTTTTGTTCCAAGTAATCCTCATACAAAACCTTTGTCATCTCCAACATGGAAAAGAAAGTTTTTCGAAACTCTTTCTCATCCTGAGAAAGTCCCTCTTCCGATGCCATCTTCTCACTTTGAGAAGTTCTATTTCTCAATCCAATTAATGTATTATCTTCAACAATATCACCTTCACCACAAAGTATCTTTTCATTGGTTAACATGCAAATCTCAAATCCAAATGTCAACTAGCTCTGATACCACTTGATCCGATAAGATCTTTTAAATGACAATGGTTGAGTTATTAAGCATGTTTTGATTAACCAATTAGGAAGATTTAATAAAGAGGAAGAAGTTATAGAATAATTATGACATCCATATAAACATGTACAGAACTGAAATGAAGCATAAAAAAACAACAAACCATAACACCAATGTGATAACGAAGTTCGGCAATCTCGCCTACATCTCTGGGCCTTTGTCTCAGTGGGTGAGGATTTCTTATTTTTGTTCAAAAATCAATAAGTATATCACAACAATGAAAAAAGGTTACAAAAATGATATTTTCTTGTTCTACCATATCTCAAGAACCCAACAGAAGAAACGACACTCAAATCGGATGACTGGAGCTCCCAAAAATGGCCCGCAAAGGTGCGCTCCTCAACAACTTCCCTACATAAAAATGGCTTTGTCTTGGAAAATATTCAGCATAAACCTACTCTGAATCTCCTCCCATGGCCTCAAGAAGTCCTAGTTTATATAGATCTGAAGTTGGTAACCATCTCCCAACTTTCCCCCAAGATCCGACCTTAAAAAGAGCCCAATATCCCCCAATATTGGCAAAAGATCTCCAATAACAGGCCTAAAATCAATATAAAATCATTATTCTATAGTTACAAAACCACTTTTTGCATAGATTATGGGCTAAGGCCCCAACCCCGGGCGTGTTCCCCCTAAACAAGGTCATATGGCAATATATATGGCCAAGCGCCAACCCCCTAGGGGTTGCGCACTGGCCCTTTCTCCGCAGGTATAGGTCACATGGTGATTTGTAATAGGCTTGCATCCCCCAATGAATGCACCCAACCACCTGGCCACTTCCCCCAAATCTATGGTGGGAAGGTTCTAACAATCCACCCCAAATCTTGCGTTGAATTGTGGAGTGGAGTAGCATCGGGCCTGTGGTCATGTGTATAATAAACTCGCGGGTTGGGGCTTAGCCCCAGCCCCCTTCCGCCTTCGCTTTACATTAAACACACTTTATATATTTTAAAGTGGCTATGGTATAACAAGAAACATGGTGGCGCAATGGTATCCGCACAGTCCAAAGCACTCCCCCTCACAAGAGGTCATGCGTTCGAACCCTATGAGCTCCAAAAATTTTAACCATCCAACAAATGATGGGGTGCCACATGGCAGCCCACGTCTGGGCCATGTGGCACCTTTTCATTTGACCACAAAATGTGCCACTTGTCTAAATGGGATTGGACCACTATCATCTACCCAATCAAACTATTGTTTTGCTTCCATGTGTCTCAATTCTATGTCAGCATGATGTCATGCTGACATCAGCATTGACTTTTTCCAATTGATTGTTGACTTTTTGCATGTTTGGGAAAATGAAAAGAATGCGATATCAGGAGCATACAATGTCTGTTTGATCCCATTCAAGTTGTGTTGGATTTGTATCAATGAGGCCTGCGCACATGTCCGTTTTGAAGCCATTATGAGAACTTTTATTTTTATGCCTTTCTGAGCCCCATCAAGCTCCTAGATCTGATTCTGGATCAATCCTTCTTTATAAAAGATTACTTCTCCCTCGATGTTTTGTTCCTGTCTCTAGTAGAGATAAACATTTATTGGGCTTGTCATGCAATCTCTTTAACCAAGTGTTGGAGGGACTTCATTTTATCTTCCATGATGTCCTGCTACAATCCAAGCTTCCTAGATTAATCAATTTTCTCTACACTAGTGGTGGTTACAACCTCCATGTATGCAAAATCATATTATTCACAATAACTGTTTGGAGGTTCATCAATATCCTTGTGAGTTTTTTGAATCTTTTCTTAGTGTGAATGACTTATGTTTCACAAGTGATCAATCGATTCCTCTTGTTTGTTGGGTTCGACAAGTGCAAGGATCATGAAATGTTTTATAAAATTTTTTTGTTCTTGTGCCTCTACTTGGTATTTAGCCTTATCTTGCTTTTATTATTCTCCTATAGTGATGGATGCATGTCTTTATTTCTTTGTATCCTTCCTTTTTTGATCATATTCCACAATATCCCTCTCTTTAAACTCTTTTATTTCTTCCACAACTAGGTGCAACAATGTGGTTATTCCAGTGACCACATCATAAGGCATTTTAGCCACTTCAAAGTATTCTAGAAGAAAATATGGGACTTGATCAAAGAAAATGGCCAATGCATGAAATACTCTTGTAGCCTCATCATGGACTATAGCTTCCCTATTTCAAGCCCCCAACACCTACTTTTTTTTGGAAGATTGGTTGTTGTCATTGATGTCAACCCTAGTCATGGGTTTTGGACCGCAAGATTGATAAAGGTATTTGGACATGAAGGAAAATGCACATGCATATACAACACCCATGAATGTATAGAATACATCATTTTGTTTCCTTTGGTATGTGGCACATCACGTGGATCCTCATGGTTGAGGAGAAATTAATTTTTGAAGATGACAAAGTGAATTGAAGAAGGAAGTACATGTAGGCCCTGAAGATAATTAAAGAAAAGAATTACAAAATAAGAAACTGTCAGGTTGGCCCTAATGTTAAAAGGAAGTGACATAAATGGTATAAATAAACATCATTATACATTCATTTGATACAAGTCGAATTTCAGAGGAAATAAGAAGTAAAGAAGGTCGGATTTTAAGGGAGGATGAAGTCTTTTGGTGATGTGTTCTAAGGTATGTTATTTTCAGGTCATCTTACCATTTTTGCTATAACTTTTTTTATAGAACGATTCATATGGTGAAATCTCTATGGTATTTAGAATAAATATCAAGGTACCTCTAGTAAAAATTTCAATTCTTTATTCTTTATAATTATGGAGATACACTCTCTGGAAGATAGGGTTTGTGACCAGTCCTTAAGCTAGTCAATAAACAGGTGTTCTGGGTAAAATAGTCATAACTTATTCATAGAGAATCCAAATGAAGTGGGAAAAATTTCATTGGAAAGAGTACAAATTGTAGTTTCTTGTGTGGGAGTTTCAGAATCGGATGTTAATTATTGAGCGTGGGGAATTCTGTGCAAGTTCACTCTCCTGAATAGACCAGAATTGAATAAAGTCTACCATTATTTCTATAACCTCCTTTTGGGGAGGATTCAAGGAGTGAAAATTGGAGGAGTTTTAGAGAATACATTGAGTAATATTATCTACAAGATCAGATTACTCCAAGAATTGAAGAATTGCAGAAATTGAAGAAGTCTCAGGAAGCATTATCAGGTTCTATGTGATGATTGGTTGATGGTGATGATTTAATGTAAAGTTTTATTATCTTTCATATATTCTTGGGTGGAAGGAA
>ML776553.1:7162146-7199283 GCA_009831015.1 Picea engelmannii | reverse complement strand
CAATGCACATGCATATACAACACCCATGAATGGATATTATACATCATGTTGTTTCTGGTGGTATGTGGCACGTCACGTGGATCCTCATGGTTGAGGAGAAATGAATTTTTGAAGATGACAAAGTGAATTGAAGAAGGAAGTACTTGTAGGCTCTGAAGATAATTAAAGAAAAGAATTACAAAATGAGAAAGTGTCAGGTCGGCCCTAATGTTAAAAGGAAGTGAAATAAATGGTATAAATAAACATCATTATACATTAATTTGATACAAGTCGAATTTCAGAGGAAATAAGAAGTAAAGAAGGTTGGATTTCAAAAGAGGATGAAGTCTTTTGGTGATGTGTTCTAAGGTATGTTATTTTCAGGTCATCTTACCATTTTTTATATAAAAAATTTTCTAGAATGATTCAGATGGTGAAATCTCTATGGTATTTATAAGACATATCAAGGTACCTCTGGTAAAAAGTTCATCTCTTGATTCTCTATAATTATGGAGATACACTATGTGGAAGATAGGGTTTGTGACCAGTCCTAAAGCTAGTCAATAAACAAGTGTTCCGGGTGAAACAGTCATAACTTCTTCATCAAGAATCCAAATGAAGTGGGACAAATTTCATTGGAAATAGTATGGACTACAGTTTCTTTTGTGTGAGTTTCATAATTGGATGTTAATTATTGAGCGTGGGACATTTTGTGCAACTTCACTCTCCTGAATAGACCAGGATTGAATAAAGTCTACCATTCTTTCTATAACCTCCTTTTGGGGAGGATTCAAGGAGTGAAAATCGGAGGAGTTTCAGAGAATACATTGAGTAATATTATCTATAGAATCAAAGTACTCCAAGAATTGAAGAATTGCAGAAATTGAAGAAGTCTCAGGAAGCATTATCAGGTTCTATGTGATAATTGGTTGATGGTGATGATTTAATGTAAAGTTTTATTATCTCTCATATATTCTTGGGTGGAAGGAAGGGACAAGGATGGAGAGTTCAACTCTCTCTTGATATTTGAGGATTGTATCTTCCTCTTGGAGTTTTATCCCTCCCTTTACATTTGGAAGTTGTAGCTACCTTTGGAAGTCATTACTTCCCTTTAACAAAAACTATTGATTATTTCTCATATATTATGCATGGTGTATTGTGGTGTATTGGTGTAACTCTTATACTATTGTTCATTGCTCATTGGATATAATTGAATGGTTTAAATATAAGTTGAAAAAGGTTTTTAAAATTGTACTTGATATTGATTCACCCCCCTCTCAGTATCAACACTTTTTCTGTTGAAATTTTGATGTAACTACGAAAGATATTCTTTTGTATTTGTATTGGTAAAACCTCGAGGAGGTTATTGTAATCTTATTGTATAAATTGGCTCAAAAGAAATTATTATTTTATTGTTATCCTTATTGTAAAAGTAAAAACAAACCCTTTTAGGGTTGTGTCTTTTCAGGAGTGAATTATCTATATAAATAGAGGTCGAGTTCCTCTCATTTGTACACACACACAACTCACCTTCTCTTGTGTATTTGGAGCACAACAAGGAAGGTATAGCACAGGAGGTCTTGGTTTCTTGGTCTTGGTCTATTTGTGGAGAGATATAAAGTGGCATTGTACTGGTTGAAGGAATCTATACTGATAAATTGGTTATTGGGTTATCTACCCCATGAGGGTTTCCTAGGATATATCTTGTGTTTTTTGATTGTTTATCTTTGAGTGATCCTATTACATGAAATTGTTAATGAATGTTAAATAAAATAATTGTAACTTCTAAAATTCTAACATGGTATTAGAGAAGGCCTGAATAGAAGACAATTCATAGGTATAGAAGACAAAAGGAACCATTTTTATTAATAGGAGTATTTTTCGGACAAGACAAGACCACTGGCAAGTGTGCCCTAGTGGAGCGCATATTTTTGTTGGATCAAATCTTCAGAATCCAAAATTTGTGATTTAGGGGAAAGATGACTACCAAAATTAAGATTGATGAGAAGCTGGAGGGAGCTGAAAAATTTAGAACCTATAGGTACAAACTATCCCTCCTCCTAGAATAACATGATCTAGAGAAGTTCACTAGAGAAGAGGTTTTAGAACCATAGGGAGATGAGGCTAAAGAAAAGCACAAGAAGGATATGGTCAAAGCAAAGAGGATTACTATAAATTCCATTAAGGACCATATTATTCATTACATATATTCATTATCCACTTCAAAAGAAATGGTGGATGCTTTAACACAATTGTTTGAAGGCAACAACATCAACCGAAGAATGACCTTGAGAAATCAGTTAAAGAACGTGAGGATGTAGAATTCAGAAACCATCCATTCTTACTTCTCAAGAGTGAACCAGATCAAGGAGAAGATAGAATCCATTGGTGATATAGTGAATGGAGAATAAATGGTGATGACCACCTTGAATGGCCTCCCAAGGTCATGGGATGCATTTATTTAAGGGATATACTCAAGAAGGAAGCTACCCAAGTTCAGTAGGCTATGGGAAGATTGCAACCAAGAAGAAGAAAGAATGGAAGCAAGAGAAGAGAAGATGACATATGATGATCAATCCCTAGCCTCCCACACTAGGAACGGAAAGAGAAAGAAAGATCCCTCCTCACCCAAGAAGTTTTAGAAGGGCCGAAGAAATAACCCAAATATCAGAGGTTTCTGTTGTCAGAAAATGGGACACACTGCTAGAAATTGTTCCCTCATTTAAAGACCAAGGGAAAATAAAGGAGGTAAAAGGCATAATGTTCATATAGTTGAAGATGATGAGACACCCAAGAAGGTTGCAAAGGAATATCAATTAAGTGATGAGGAGTATGCTCTTATCTCATCCCTTACAGGAATTGTCACTCATGGAAGTGACATTTGGCTGGTAGATAGTGGCACTTCCAAGCACATGACAGGATGTAAAGACTCCTTGTCTAACCTTACTCATAAGGATTCACCACACAAGGTGAAATTGGGGGATGACTATCAGTATCTGATCAAAGGAGTAGGAGAAGCCTCCTACAAGTTAGACTCAGGAAAGCTAATGAAAATGAAGGAAGTTCTCTATGTTCATGGATTGAAGAAGAACCTTCTCTCGATTTCAGCATTGGATGAGAAGGGTTACAGAGTTGCATTTGTTGATGGAAAATTTATTATGTGGACTAGAGGGAATACTTTTTATGATGATGTGGTGAATGGAGTTCAAGAGGGAGGACTCTACAAATTGAAAGGGCGATCAGATTCAACATTAATTCACGACACTGTGAATCCCAGTGAATTATGGAATAGGATATTTTCTCACTTACATTACAAGGCCCTACCAAGTGTGAGAAAGATGGTGACGTGACTACCATAGATCTAAGAAAAACCAGATGGCGTGTGCAAAGGTTGTACACAATGCAAGAACATGAAGCACTCCTTTACCAACAGCGATAAAAGAGACAAAAGAGTATTGGACATCGTGCACTTGGATATGTGTGGACCAATGTCAGCAAATTCACTAAGCGGGTATGTATATTATGTGTCTTTTATTGATGATTACTCACGCAAAACTTGGATCTATTTGTTGAAGGAAAAGAATGAAGTGCTTGGAAAATTCAAATAATTTAAGGCAATGGTAGAAAACCTGATAGAGCGAAATATAAAGACCTTGTGATCAGATAATGGAGGAGAATTCACTTAAGAGAAGTTCAAATAATATTACAAGGAAGTTGGTATTAAGAGGGAGCTTTCTACTCCCTAAAATCCTCAGCAGAATGAAGTAGAAAAAAGGAAGAATCAGACGATCATGGAAGCAGTGAAGGATATGATCCATGATCAAGATCTACCTATGCCTATGTGGGAAGAAGTATGTACAAAACAAAATTCCCCACAAAGTACTTGAAAACAAGACACCAGAGGAGATTTTTTCAGGAGAGAAGGAAGAAGTCAACTATCTAAGGATATTTGGTTGCCTCGTATTTGTGCATGTCTCCAAGGAAAAGACAAAAAAATTGGATCCATCCGAAAATAATGGCATATTTTTTGGTTATAGTGACACATCGAAGGAATACAAGATATATATTCTCGGTCACTGGAAAGTTGAGATTAGTCGAGATGTCACCTTCAATGAGAGTGAAACTTTCAAAGAATCAAAATAGGACTGTGAAAAAGAGGTTCATGAGGAGGAGAATGAAGTTACTAGATTTCCAGAGGCAGAATCAGTTGAACCAAAGGAAGTCATTCATGAGGATAATGACATGGCAAAACCTCAGAGGCCAGCATATATGTCTTCTCACAAGAGAAGACCAGCTTGGGAACAAGATCTCATCATAGATGCAGAAAGATATGGTGTCCCCGAAAATTATCTCAGGGAAGGTAGGAAGTTGAAATTGTATTCCATCTATGTGGCATGTTTTTGTGATATCATGGATGCAGAACCATCCAATTATGAAGAGGCTATAGAAAAGAGGGTATGAAAGGATGCCATGGGAGATGAATATCAATCCATAGTAAAGAATGATGTCTGGGATGTGGTCCCCAGACCGAAGGAGAAATCAATAGTAATTTCAAAATGGATCTACAAGACGAAACATGCAGTTGATGGTAGTATTGAAAAGTATAAGGCTAGATTTGTGGCTCAAGGATTCTCTTAGAAGGAGGGCATTAACTATGAGGAGACATATTATCCCGTGGCAAGATATACCTCGATTGGGACTATAATTTCGTTGGTTGCAATAATGAAATGGAATTTGCATCAGATGGATGCGAAGACATCCTTCTTGAGTGGTGAGATAAAAGAGGAAGTATATGTGGAGCAACCACAAGGGTTTTAGGTACATGATAGGGAGACACATGTGTGCAGATTGAAGAAGGATTTATATGGATTAAAGCAGGCACCCAAAGCATGGTATGGAAGGATCGATAGTTTTCTGACGAGCTTAGTATTTAAAAAGAGAAATGTAGATCCTAACCTTTAATTAAGGTTGTGGATGATGGTCTGGTAATACTATTGTTGTATGTAGATGGCATGTTTCTAACAGGTGTGGAAAAGCTCATATTAGAGTGTAAGAGAAAATTGGCTGCTGAGTTTGAGATGAAATATTTTGAGATGATGCATTACTTTTTGGGTCTTGAGGTATGGCAGAGATAGGATGAGATCTTTCTGAATCGAGGGAAGTATGCAATGGAAATCCTGAAGAGGTTCGGGATGTTGGATTGCAAGGAAATGGCTACACCTATGGTATCAAATCTGAAGTTGATGCAGGATACAACTTCAGAGACTGTGGATGTTACTTTATACAGGAAAATGGTGGGTTCGTTGATGTACTTGATGAACATGAGACCGAATATATGTTTTTCTATGAACACCCTAAGTTAGTAAATGGATAATCCCAAGCAGGTTCATGTGGTCGCAGAAAAACATGTGATGAGGTACCTTAAGGATTCATTGGATTATGGTCTCAGGTATGTGACAAACCATGAGTTTGGGTTATATGGATATTTAGATTTAGATTGGGCCGGCAGTATTCCTGATCGAAAGAGTACTTAGGCATATTTCTTCAGTCTAGACTCCAATATGGTTTCGTGGAGTATCAGGAAGTAGCCATGTGTAGCACTCAGTACAGTTGAGGATAAATATGTGACAACATGTGCATCATGTAGAGAAGCAGTGTGGCTTTGGAAGTTGTTTTCTAGGTTATTTGGTCTCAAACTGGAGGCAACCTTCATTTGGTGTGACAACCATAGTTGCATGAAGTTGTCAGAGAATTTGGTGTTCCATGACAGGTTGAAGCATATCGAGATCAAATATCACTATATCAGGGATATGGCGCAGAGGGGAGAATTGAGGCTCTAGTACATGACTACCAAGGATCAGGTTACGGATGTGTTGACCAAACCACTATCAAGGATGAAGTTTGAACACTTCAGGGACACACTTGGCGTGGTTCCTCTTCAGAGGGAGTGGTGAGGTACAGATTCATTGTGGGGTAGTGGATGTCCTGGGGACATGTTGTAACTATTTGAGAGCTACCCACAGGCCTTGGATGCATTGGTTGTGAAGTCATAGGGGTTCACATGATGAGGTACAGATGCATTGTGGGGTAGTGGATGTAATGGTGACATATTGAAGTTATTTGAGAGCTACCCACAGGCCTTGGATGCATTGGTTGTGAAGTCATGTTGTACTATGGATATCCGATGATGTATAGATTCATATGTTCAATAGTCAATGGTCATGAGCTCATGTGGAAACAAAGAATACCTTCCTAGTTAAGAGGGAGTGTTGATATTTTTATGTAACTATGGAAGATATTATTTTTTATTTGTATTGGTAAAACCTCGAGAAGGTTATTGTAATCTTATTGTATAAATTGGCACAAAAGAAATTATTATTTTATTGTTATTGTAAAAGTCAAAACAACCCCTCTTAGGGTTGCATATTTTCGAGAGTCAATTATGTGTATAAATAAAGGTCGAGTTCCTCTCATTTGTACACACACACAACTCACCTTCTCTTGTGTATTTCGAGCATAGCAAGGAATGTCTAGCACAGGAGGTCTTGGTTTCTTGGTCTTTGGTATCTTGGTCTTGGTCTATTTGTGGAGAGCTATAACGTGACATTGTATTGGTTGAAGGAATCTATATTGAGGAATTAATTGTTGGGTTTTCTCCCCCACGATGTTTTCCCAGGATATATCTCATGTTCTATGATTGTTTATCTTTCAGTGATCCTATTATATGCAATTGTTAATGAATGTTAAAGAAAATAACTGTAACTTCTAAAATTCTAACATTTTCAACTTTTCTTGTTTTGGTAGGGCTTGGTCAACTTGTGCTTTCTAATGGGCCTACTCATAGGCTTGTTCATAAGTAGCATGCAAGGAATTTCTTTATGTGATCTCCTTTTTCACTTGTGTTACGAGGAAAATCTCTCTATGGCTAGGGTAAACCACAACAGACGGAAATGACTACAGAAAACAACTCTATCCCATAAACATGCTATATAAACCAATATGAAAGAGAGATAAGAAAGAGGCCTACCTCGTCTAGATGTTTGAAGAAGTCCATCATTGAGAACTTCCAATCAAAGCTATATACATGCAACAAGTTCTCAACAAACAAGCAAAGAAATCATATGCTGATAATATAAAAGGTTAGCACATTAGATAACATAATCCATTAATAAACATAACAAATACGCCCATGGATAGTAAATCATATATTTGCAAGATATCAATTGGACGAGAAATGAGTATTTATATTAATAAATGATCAACAGAAGCGAAAATATTACATACTCTGTGTCGGCATGGTTCGAAACCGAGAAACTAAGTTCCTTCCAGCTGGGCCTCCACCACTTCAATCCTCCACAAAAGGCAAGCTCATAAGAGAGAAACAATGAGGTTCTCAATCAATAAGGGAAGAGATTGGGGGTTGAACACTGTGTTCAAACTTAAAGGAAAAAGGGATGCAGACTCAATATGAAGTAAATAATTTCTCTAGAATAACTTTTCTCTCAAAGTTGAATTATTTCTCCTCTTTCCATAGCTCGGAATAGGCCCATTTATAGCCTTCAAAATGGAACTGAAGGGCCGAGTTGGAACATTTCTAGTATATGGAAGGCCAAGGATCAGAGATCTCCTATTGTGACATGGAAACTCGACATTAAATTTCATTTTCTGTCACAAATCTCGATGTATGGGGGTTGTAGTGGAGCAGCCTGCGCATACGCATGTTGTATAGTGTGAAAGATGTGTACATGTGGAAAAATATTAATTTTTTTCTCTGGATTTTATCAACAGGGAAGATAATTCTGCATAGGGAAATGGAATAAGGCCCTTTGTGAGGTCAAAGGAGTATCTGTGATGGTCGAAATAAATTATAAATAACCCAGAAGTGGAGTGGCAGGGGACCAACTGGACGAACTAGTTGCTCATTACATTCTGTACTGAATTTGCATACATGGCTGCCAATAAAATTACATTGTAGATCCATGTGAAAATATGCCAAACAAGTGTTTGTGGCCATGAATAGGAAGATACAAATGCAGTTACATGCCAATAGATGTCATAGTCATGAACAAGGCCCAGTAGAACCAGTCTCAAAACCAATCTGAAGATATATGTATACCATGGAGTACAATCAGATCTCCCATGATCACTGAAGTCATATAGGTATTGGTCCAATGAAAAAGAAGCAACATCTCAGGAAATCTGTGACCACATAGTGATGTCTTCAAGTCTTCTACACAATCCGCCAAGGGTGCAAGTCTACATCATGTGAATAAAGAAGTTGAGGTCGAACATAATGAGACATCATTTGATTACCGATCATTGAGGTATATCATTAACAAACACGAGACATCCTACCGATAACGAAAGTAGGTATCAAGGCACCGAGTACATTCTTACAAGTGTGAATAGAATATTCGGTGTCGAACACCTAAAGAATCCATCGATCAGGAGACATTGATGTATTCCCAACTATCGATGGTGAGAGAGATTGCCACTGATGACTGCAAGCCTCAAGGTACTCATAAGACTCTAGGTCTCATTTCCAGAATAAATGGGTTGAATTTGATGGAAAGAGACCCGTTGAAAGGAGAGCATTAAGGCATCTCTTATCAATCAGCATGAGGTACAAAGTAAGAGCTTCATGATTTGGTGGAAATTAGACGAAGAACATGTTCACGAACCAATGACCCTGTGCATCTTTCGCATGTGCCAAGTGCAAGCGGTACACGAAAATACCCTATGAATAGCATCCAATGATGAAAAATACTAACAAAGGTGAGGAAACCACCAAAGGCTAATGGCATCCAAGACACTACATGAATCCCAATGTGTGAATAGATAGATGTCTTGTCATCGAACACAAGGGAAACCACCTAGTCAACGACCAATGATGAAGTGTCGATTGTTGGGTTCAATTTTACCTACCAATGATGGAAGTACGGCCCAGGTGTATGATAGGACTTACAGTATCATGTGATTCTGAGACAAACTGAGGGTATGTCCGACATGCAAAGTCAAGAGTTTTGAGGAGTCGCTGACACAGGTTGAAAGAATTGCTTTGAACAAGAGCATGAGACATATGGAGGACTCTGACATCATAGACCCAATGATGAAACCATGAGATGCAGGAGGCATCAAATAAATTATCTATAGGGACTGGAAGAGTAACCAGTCAGTAGAGAAGACTTTGTAATGAGATCAGCTTCCTAAGGCCATGCTAATCCCAAAATTATGATGATGAATGGACTCAATAACTCTATGCTCTATTCAAAGGCAACATGACTGCTGCCAACATAAGATAATACTCCTTTCCCTCCCGTATTTTTTTGTTTTTTCATAAACAAATGAATGCTATGATACAAAGGAGGAAATGAGTGTTGCAAGTAAGAAAAACTAGTTCCAGCAGTGGAACATACCTATGCTCAATGCAAGGAGATGCATGTGGGAGATGGACACTCGGGGGAATGTTCCCTCCTAGGTATAGGGTGTCAAATTGCAAAAGATATAAACAAGGCTCTGCTTGGTTGAGGATGAAAAACTGTTGATGCAAACGGTTTATAACACAAAGCGAGAACCGGCTATAGGCTCAATATTGCAAGCAAGGGCATGAGATACAATCACAACTTAACACCAAAAAATGTCATTTTTTATGTCTTTTAGTCTATTTGGTGTGAAAAAGGGATAAACTCGTGCCAAATAGACGTATTTTCAAAACCAATTTATGAGTGTGAAAGAGACAAGTTCACTCGATAATATTTTCTCTTTTTGATAATGAGTCGGAAAAGAGCTTAACTAAGACTCACGAAATTTCAAGTCCAATTAACGAGTGTGGAAGGGACAAATTCACTCGACAATATTTTCACTTTTTAGACTAGTCGGAAAAGAGCTTAAATCAGACTCATGGATGTTGTTCTAATCAGCATATAATGGGGGAGGCCAAGGCTCCCGTGTAGGACTTCTGTGAAAGGTCAACAACTTACTAAGGGTTGACACAAGCTTGGGAAAACCCAAATCTTTCCAATTCGAGGAGGATAAAATACTTGCATAGGTTACCTTACCTACAATATATCGAAGAATGCCCCTTATCTGGAAGGGTGTAGAAGAAGGAATTTGAGGCTCTACAATGTCATTCCAATCAAAGGAAACCACCCTGGGACTTGGAGGGAGCATACTCGAAGAGAGTGGAATGCTCTCTAGTGAATGAGGTATAGAACTAGAGATGCTAAGGACATGGTCGAAGGACGCATCACCCTCCAAAATAAGAGTGGGATTGATCAAAGATTGCATCGACAATGTCACTTCCTTAGGCTTGTCACTCTCCAAGAGAAGAGTGGGATCAGTCGAAGATTGCATCGGCACGATCACTTCTTCAACCGTTGGTTGAATAGGATGCGAGACAACAAGGTCCAGAGATGCATTAGCCCCTAAAGGAATATGGGTTTTAGCCGAAGATTGCATTGACATGACTGTTGTATCAACCAAAGAAGGTCGGGAATCCAAAGATGACTCAGAACCCAAAGGGCCCCCAGGAAATGACCACACATCTTGTACCACAACAGTAGCAGGGCACAAACAGGTGATCTCCTTTGTAAATTCTACAAAGGATCTTTGGATTACGTATTACATGTCTAGGCTTCTCAATCGTATGAATTCCCCCATCATGACTTGCAGTGGTTGGTGACATTCTCCCAGCATGACTTGTTGAGGCTAGTAGAAAATCTCTAACATGACTTGCAGAGGTTGGTGATGAATGCCCAACATGACTAGAAAAGGTTGGTGATGACTCCCCAACATGAATAGCAGAGTTTGGTGATGAATTCCAAACATGACTAGCAGAGGTTGGTGATGTATGTGCAGTGTGACTAGAGATGACTAGACTTGTGCCTCCAGCATGACTTGCAGCGCCTGGTTGTTGGTCTTCAACATGACTAGAAGAGGTTGTCGACCCATATCCAACATGACTAACAGAGGTTGGTGATATAATGCCAGTATGTCACTGACCCTCACAAGACGCAGTCGAGGAAGGCAGGGTCCAAGTATCACTAAAATACGAAGTGTGGAAAGGAATGGACCTCTATGTCGAGACAGGCCTACTGGACATGGCATGGATGTGGTGACTCGGTGTTGTAAAGTTGAACGTACCCATAAGGGAAGAATACATTCGGACATTGATATTCTCAGTTTTCGACTAAGAATTGTCGATCACAGGGATCGACGGTCCAATAGATGCATTAGGGCTAGAGAATGCAAAGGATAATTGATCGATCATCACGATCTTCCCTTCATGAGGAAAACAAAGAGTACGGAAGATGGACGATACGACGACGATCATGGCATAAGTTCAATTGCGTCCTAGTAACAAATTATAATCAAGAGGTGCATCAACTACCTCTACTTCCACCTCTACTATCTTCCCACATAACCAGACTGAAAAGGCAGGGAGAATACCGTGAGGGCAAAAGGAATAACCGTCAAAAGAATTCAACATGTTTGATGACTTGGAAAGAGTCAGAGAACCGAGAGCCTTCCAAAAAATTAGGAACATCACACACATAACAGTGCCTTCATCAACAACCACACGTTTGATGGTATACTTTGAGTACTCCACATGGATTTGGAAAGCCACATAGTAAGGCAAGCAAGGCTTCACATATATGACATCAAACTTGATAACCTTTGAGCCATTGGGTTCTAGAGCTCCTAAAGAAGAGAGTAAGGCATTCCTATGTGAAGGACATGTCTGGAGTACCTCCATAGCCAACATCGCACAAGGGGTTTGACCCAAATCCTCAACAATAGAGTATTTCTAGGTGGCTCTAGCATTCAGATTATGAGTAGAACGCTTGAGTACTCCTTTTGAAATACGAGGCGGTGACTCTGGTTTCTCAATCTGTAAAGTCGTCTCCAAAGGAGGAGGATATTCTAGACTAGGAATAGCTTTTGAAGAGATATAATCTCAAGATCGAGTGGCTACATGAACTTTTGCATTGACCATATTGATACATAAACGGTCATCATCTTGCAAAAATGGTTTTTTACTCCCACTAGCCACATTTCCAATGTTTGAGGAGCTCGAGTCCATGTGTTGATTATGTGGGAAAGGATTCGTCAGCACTGTGGACGGTAGAGATAATAGCCTCGCAACTTCTACAAGTTTGGGGCATAAATGGGTAAGGTGATCATCTATGCAAAGATTAAAGGGAAACTTCACCTTATGTCTTTCTCATTTTCCCTCTCCATCATTATCATTCGTCTTCTTATTATTACCATTTTCCTTGGTTTTATTACCATTTTCCCCACCCTTATGAGTATTACGTCCTTTATTCTTATTCCCTATTGGTTTTTGGTTACCATTTGGGTTGGCCGACAATTGCACATAATGTACATCCATCGACTGAGTGGGGTTGGAAGACACGGACGAATATGGCCCTCCTGTTGACGGGTTAAGAGACAAATCTTTCATATGGCTTGTCACCGAGTTTGTGTGCTTTACATTGGCGGCACCTAAAATGCCATCGACATGAGGTCTGGGATTTTGTATAGGGTCGTAATTTGACCATGGTGCATCTGGAATAAGGTGGTATAACATCCCAGACTGATCATATATCAAGTCTAACTAATGGGCTCTAAATATATGCTCTTCCTCAGTGGTAACCCCGGAAGTAGCAACGTCCTTCAAGATAGGAGCATGCAAATACTTAAGGAACCATTCTAAAAGAAAGACCAGGGTATATGGGTCTTAATAAACCTCTTCCATCTATGCCACTCCTAGATATGGTCTGAGATATGAGTGGCGGTATCTTGGCGTAAATTCAACAACAATTCTAGGCCAGCATCGTAACGAATGGGAAACTGGAAGTGGTTAAAGAAAACCAACACCAACTGACTAAAATTCCCATATGCCCCCCTAGGTAGATCAATATACCATTTCACAACAACTCCGATGAGGGTGCGTTGAAATAATCTTAATCGAATAGAATCGTCATTGAGGGAATTCTATGAGCACCAAAGGTGATAGGTAGTGACGTGATCACCAGGATCCTCTCCATTCTTACCCTTGAACTTCGGGATGTCCGAAGGAAGTTTGGTGGGGATGAGGGGCCATGTAGGATCATGAATCACTAGGTCATTCATTAATTTAGACAAGTCTGGCAGATCAATCGTGGCCAGAAAAGGGAGACAGGGTTGTGACATATGGCCCGAAGATCTCGGGAAATATTATGCTTGAGGAACTACAGGCCATCCAGGGTTCTAGTAAAAACCATGGCCCTATCCAGGATTATAATTCCCTCCTCCGGGCTGACCCATAAAAGGTTGGTTGGGCATCATTCCAACATGAATGTTTTGTTGAGGGTTATAGAAATTGCCCCTAGTCGGATTGGATTCGGGTTGGGGGTTTCCCATAGTGTGAAAATGACCTCCTCCAAGTGGGAATCCAGAGGATAGAGGTGGATTCATCATGCCAAAAGTATTAGTCGGAATTTTCACCGAGGAGGTAGGGTTGTAGGACGGAACTTGAGTCGAAGCTTGTTCGCCAGGTTGATTATTCCACCCAGAAGTAGGAGGATTGGACCCGGGGCTAAAAGCAGGAAAGCCTCCCATATTAGGAGTCATTTGAGGGATTTGAGACTCACCAAATGAAAATGGAATGTAAGGAGGTGGATTGCACCCAAGCCCAATGCTAGCATTAAGGCTAGCAGCTGGGATGGCGTTTGAAAATTGTGAAGTAAAGTTGGGCATACCATAAGAAAAAGGACTAGAATCCATAGGGATGGATTGAACATTATAGCCCAGTGAGTGACCGAGAGACCCAAAAGGGTTCGAGGTGGTATCTTGAGCATTCACTATAGGCCGAGCCATAATAATGATAGGTTCCTCTGGTACTACAACCATTGAGGTTGCAGGATTCGAAGGGATGCCTTTAACTATAGTGGGTGTGGGAGTCGAAGGGCTCCCATTTTTATGAATACTAGGTTCGGTACTCATCCTTGTAGAATCACAAGTCTGAACAATGGATGTGTGTGTACCACACCTAATAAATCTACACCTTTTAGAAGGAAAAGACTCGAAATCTGATGGTAACTGTAACAAGCGACGGGATGGGCGGGGAGGCTGGTCCGACTCCACGATGACTTAAGACTCTAAAGATAAAAAATATCCTAAGGCCAACTAGTAATCAAAGAGCACACCAAAATTCAAACGACCAATATGCATACAAACGGGGTAAAGTGTTTGAGTGGCCTCCCTCCCTAAAGAAGGTATGTCTCGCCCAAGAGGGGCCTGAGACTCCCTGCTAAAGATCGGAGGTAACAAAATCAGTTATAAGGGCCCTCATGGGCTTCAAAACCAGTCAGTCAGATCCCCCTAGAGAGTTAATCCTCCATAAAGGTTGTGTATTGTCTGACCCTTATCTGACCCAGGGTATCTACAGAATAACCCCTACAAGTAACCTATGAGACACCTAAGTCAAGCAACTAATAAAACACTATATAACCAATGCACAGGCGATAAGTCGAAAGTCAGGTCCATCGTATGGGCAGGGTAGCAAAGCCTGAAAACTTGAAAGTAATGCCTCTCACGGAGGTAAATGCACTAGCAATATCCCCAGATACGAATAGATCCCCAGAAATATCGTTGATGCTAGGAAGGTAAAAGGGGTATATCCCTTCAACCGACTTCATGTGACCTTGTGATTAACTCTGTTGTGAGTGGAGCCTCCTGATCTTACCAATTATACAATGGATTTCTCCACTCCCTGACGCAGACACATATGTCAATTTAATTGCCTTGGAGAAGTTTACTGACAAAATCCTATCCCAAGGCACTAAATCCTAAGCTAGTTTGTGCACCCTAGAAAATAAAATAGTGACTAATCAATTTTAAATTATAGTGTTAATTTTAATGGTCGTGATTACTCAAAAATGTATGGTAGTGAAACTCATGGTGTTATGACTCTGCAAGAAAAGTAAATATGAAAATAATGCAAAATCCTAACTTTAACTTTCAATGAATGATATGCTTCTAATAAAAAATGCAATTTTCAAATTCGACTCTACAATTCTAAAGTAAAATGCAATCTTTCACTATATGCACTAAGCTAATGAAAAAGACTCCAAAAGACAAAAATGCCAAGCAACGCAAAATGCCTGTTTTTTTTTGTATTTTCAATATAACAAAACTGAAAATGCATGGAATGAAAAGTAACTTGATATATATCCCTATTGTGTATAAAAAGATATAACTCAAGCAGGATACCAAGCAGCAAAACACCCAACCCAATGTACAAGGAAAATAAAAAATGAAAAGATGATGAGAAATATTCTGCCCAGAAATTCAACCAAAAAAGGGTTTCCTATCATCCCACAAGCACTCAACGGGCACTACAAAGACCTAAGAAAAATCAACAAACATCAAATCCCACCCATCAACCACTAGACCCAGCAAACAAGCAAGGAAAATTGATGTACACGACTGTTCAAGCAAACAGAGCGTATATATGCATCTTGTAGTAAGACAACAAGCGTATGTACGCGACTGTCAAGGAAAAAGGTGCGTATATGCTTCAAAACAAGGCCAGACAAGGGAGAAAGGTTGAAAAATCAGACCCAAAGTGAACAGGAATTGTCAAGCAATGATACGATAAGAACCACAATAAAAATGAGAGCAATCTAAGGAGAAAAGTACTCTAAACCCTAAGAAAGAAGATTCATTCCCTAGTATGGTCACCAATTCTATTATAAGGAAAATCTCTTTATGTCTAGGGTAAACCACAACAGATGGAAATGACTACAGAAATCAACTATATCCCAGAAACATGTTATATAAACCAATATGAAAGCGAGATAATAAAGAAGCCTACCTCGTCTAGATGTTCAAAGAAGTCCACCATTGAGCACTTCGACTCAAAGCTATATACCTTCAACAAGTTCTCAACAAACAAGCAAAGAAATCATATGGTGATAATATAAAAGGTTAACACATTAGATAGCATAATCCATTAATAAACATAACAAATACGCCCATGGATAATAACTCGTATATTTGCAAGATATCAATTGGACGAGAAAGGAGTATTTCTATTAATAAATGATCAACATAAGTGAAAATATTATAGACTTTCATGTTAGCACAGTTCAGAACCGAGAAACTAAGTTCCTTCTAGCCGGGCCTCCACCACTTCAATCCTCCACCAAAGGCAAGCTCATAAGAGAGAAACAATGAGGTTCTCAATCAATAAGGGAAGAGCTTGGGGGTTGAACAATGTGTTCAGACTTAAAGGACAAAGGGATGCAGACTCAATATGAAGTAAATAATTTCTCCAGAGTAACTTTGCTCTCAAAGTTGAATTCTTTCTCCTCTTTCCATAGCTTGGAATTGGCCCATTTATAGCCTTCAAAATGCAACTGAAGGGATGAGTCAGAATGTTTCCAGTATATGTAAGGCCAAGTAGCAGATATCTCCTGTCGTGACATGGAGACCTGCCATTTAATTTCATTTTCTAGAACAAATCTCGATGTATGCGGGTTGTAGTGGAGCAACCTGTGTATACGCATGTTGTATAGTGTGCAAGATGCGTACATGTGGAAAAATATTAATTTTTGTCTCTGGATTTTATCAACAAGGAAGACAAATCTGCATAGGGAAATGGAATAAGGCCCTTTGTGCAAGATTGCATAGGGTGAGGCAAATATTGCTATAACAACTTAGTATTTCAACTAAATATTATTGGCTCATGGTTCTTTTAAATACTAGCCTCTAATTCTCATCCTCGAGTACAACTCCATGTTATAACTCATTATAATAGTGGCCAGTTTGGTTAGTTACAACATCTAGAGTTCCATTCTATGTTGTGTACGGACCTAGTCCATTTTTGAACTCTACTAAGGAATATTCTAGTGATGGTATCTTGAAAGTATTAGGCCTTCCCCCAATTTGGCCTACTAAGTTTGAAATGGATTCATTTTAGCTAATGGTCAATTCAAACTCAAATCCTAACCTTGTTCCATGTGGAGTTGCAATGAAATTGTAGAACCCTCCTAGAGATGATTAATGGATTTCTAGTCCCAACACTAAGCCACCCTACTTTATTATGGGCACAATTTTAGGATGAGCTTGCATATATTCATTTATTATGGCATCTTTATTAAACTTGGGCATATCTGCGACCTAGCCACGCCTCTGTCATAATAAGGGAATCAAGTTACATGCCCCCTGTAAATTCATATCTTGCATTGTGTTGGTATCCTTCTCTACTAGGATAATTGAAAACCTTGTCAATATGGTATTTCTTCTCCATGGGGATGGACTTGGAACCTTCATATACACTTCTTATACACCCCCCCCATATGTGTCCTCTGATGATTTTCCTCGGGACAAGTCAATATAAGAAGTATCTTGTTGTAGTTCTACTATGTAGTCAACTTCTATTACTTTGAGTGCTCTTTGAAACTCATTAGAATCTTAATCCCCCGTGGTCTTAAGAATCAATATAAAGGAAAATTGAGAATAATGACATGGAGGGGTTTGCAATACATAGTGTACCCATACCCACCTCCCTTGGCTATCAGGGCACCAACTTTAAAATCGTCTCCTTCCAACACAATAGGACTCACTAGAAATGCACATCATTGGATAGAATTACTAAATAGAAATTATTGATGCATACTAAATCATAATATGTGTAGCAATAAATCATAAATCATGGATGAGCACATACAACAAAAAATAATTCCCATTATATGCACATGGAATTTATGCAAATGTAAACTTCAATGAGTTATGGAAAGTAATGCAACAATATTAATAACATTATGATTTAGAATGCAATTGGAATTAACTATATCAACAACATTATGATTTAGAATGAAATGGACATTAACTATTTTACAGCTCAAATGCACGTTGAATTCTCATCTATCAAAACATGCATTATTGTATACCACCCAAGAACTTATTGGTATTCACAAGAAGTATATTTATACACATTCAAATGAAACCAACCCATTAATGCATTTCAAAACTTGAATGTAAGCATACTATCTCTTTCCTTATTACTCATTGCATTCCTATACTGTATAACAAAAATGCATACAAAAATGAATAACAAACAAGAAGAATAAATACTTATGTTTTCTGGAATTTACCACCATTCACCTACAATAGAATGTTTTTCCACCCAACCATAGGCACTCTAATGCAGAGGCCACCCCCGAGATGAAACCACAAGGAAGAACTCATGGAGCTTGGTTCTAAACTCTCTTGCACAACCCAACCCATAATACTTAGACAAGGAAAAATATCAATGTAATTCCTCCATACACAACAATCCACACTCTTCCTTCTCAACCCTCCAGAATACAATGAAAGGAGTTCCCTTCTTTGTAATGTAGTACATCAGGAAATCCCATTTCCCTCTAGTGCTCCAATATAGGGAATGAAATTTCTTTTACTATGAGCTATTTGATTGGTTTTTTCTCTGGCGTTTGTAAGTGATTATGGTCATGGTTTTCACATATGTATGGAAACATATCTAAAAGGAAAAATGCATGGAATAGGAAGGCATGGGTAGAATGAAAGTGATGAAATGAATTGAGTTCCCTTACATTTTGAAAATCAAGGATCATATATCTCATGTTTTCACTGGCACCACATGCCTTCTCAAGAAACCCACACATCTTCATTTGGGAACCTAAATCCCAAAGCTACCAGTAATTAATTAACATATGATAAGGTTGGAAAAATTGTGATAAAATATGGGAAACAATAAAATATTATTATGTATTGTGTATCCCTTAGCCCCATTTATCCCCATGTTCCAGACTTATATCCCATTTTTTCTTAGTTGTAGACTTTTAGTGGTTTTAATACATAATTACAATGTACCTACGTGTTGATTAAGGTTGATTTTCATTGATGTCAACCCTTGAAGAAAGCTCGGTAGCATAAAGGTTTGGGTAATGGACCCAAGTTTGTTTGATGTAAAGATGACTCATTATTGTCTTGTAATGGTTGATAAGAAGTACAAATGGATGGAATCCAAAGTGGTCCCCTTATGGTGAAATCCCTCACGGGAAGACGCTTTGTGGATTGAGTTATCCTAGAAGTATGGTTAGAGAACCCATTCTTAATTGTGAAATAATGAGATGAAGGTCAGTGAATTTGTCAGTAAAACTATCCTAGATGGATAGTGCTTGTCATGCCATTTCCGGTGGTATGTGGAACGTCACATTACTCCTCACGGTTAGAGAGTTATGGCCATGTGAAGTTGGAGGACCCTCATGAGTCATTTAAAAGCCCCAAAAAGTCAAAGTGTTTGCAAAAGAAATTGTTTAAATAATAAAGTTAATGGAGAAATCCCTAAAATAAGGAAAGTGGGATGCTACATGAAAGTATAAATAAGAGGCAAGTCTCTCTCATTTTAATCACACTTGAATATCATTGAATATCTATTTTTGTGAAAGGTTATTTGGGCAGGCATTATTGATAGAGAAAAATTGCAGCAGGAAAAGTGCAGCAGGAAAAGTGCGGCAGAAAAAGTGTGGCAGGAAAAATGCGACAGAAAAAATGTGACAAAAAAATAGTAGTAGAAAAATCGTGGTAGAAAAATCGCAGCAGAAAAATCGCGGCAGAAAAAGTGTGGCAGGAAAATCGCGGCAGCAACATGGTTGGGGTCTATTTATGAGAGATATGGCACATCTTGTTTGAGGTATGTTTTGTGAGCTAGGGTTTATCTCTTGAGATGGTATTGGATGTTCATTATTGCTGCATATATCGGATTTGTTGAAGGATACGATTGGTATTTTGTTGTTGGTATTTGGCATATGGGTATTGGTCTTTCGGTTGTGATGTGTTGCTGAAGTTGTTGGTTTAGCTTGAGGCTACATAACAGTGAGGTTGTGGCACATGGTTTTATGTAAGGGTTTATGGTATTTGGTTTATGGATAGAGTGATGAATTTTTTATGGTTATATTGGTGTATGTCTTTGGTATATGGTTGAGGTACATGTTGGGTACATTGTTGAGACAAGTAGTTGATGAGTTGGCACATACATGAGGTGTATAGTTGATGATGTTGGTACATTTTGATGAGTCATAGTTGATGTGTAGTTGATGCATGGTACATGTTGGTTCAGGTTATTGGTACAAGTTGTTTGGTGCAGGTTGATTGGTACAGGTTGTTACAGGTTATTGGTGTTAGAATTGTCAATGCAGAAAACACAATTCACATATGATAATTAACGATCACACAAATAAGGAACACATGGATTTCACATGGTTCACCCAAACGTTGGGATACATCCACCAAGCATAGGCATCGGTTGTCTTATTATTCATATCATGGATATTACATCAGACTAGAAAGTTCTCACTCTGTCTCTCTCTTTGCCTCTATGGGCTTACATGTATTTATATACATTTACAAGAAACTGATTATTAAATGAAATCCCTATCCATATTCTAACTTAGTCTATTTGGTTGTAACCAACATAGAATAATAGCATCCAAATCCATCATTAGAGGAATTCGTTGTCACCAAATCCCAACAATCTCCACCTTGCCAACAACTAACCTCATACATTGCTCCTTCCTTTTGTTCATCACCTTTTCTGCAAGCCAAGAGAAACCAAGCACCACGCAACTTCTCTAACAAAATTGGTTTCATGATCTCACCTATGTGACTTGCACGAGTTTGGATTTCCTGAGGGGTCACTCCACCTCCAACATGTTTTCCACAACTGTGTTGTGAGACATATTTAGTGATAGATCTCCTCCTATCCAAAGCACCTTTACAATTATCACAGACCATCTCAGTGTAACCATTATAGATGACATTTGTGCTTATCAAATGTTGAAGCACCCATTTCACTGCAACACTTGAATCTGTCACATATATGACAACATCATTAGCATGTGAAACATCTGGTCTTAACCATTTCATCACATACAACAGACCTCCTACTGAACTTACATGAGACATAACCTTTTATTCTTTATAGACAGGACCTATGCTTGAAGAAAACTTATAATGGAAAGCAAGAGGGATAAAAAATGGTTTTACAATGTTCATACTGAACTCCAACCACAGATTACCATTACCATCTCTGTATACTTCCATGCCCATAATTTGTTTTGCTGCTCCTTGATCCCTCATCTGAATTGTCCTGTCCACCTGAGTCATTTTCTTACTGATTTTATCCATGCTTTGGCTTGCATTGAGCATATCATCAGCAAATAACATCAAGACTGTGAATGTACTATAAACCGTATAGTCATTCCTACCCTTTGAAAAAATCTAACTCACTATGAAGGATTCAAACCTCTTGTATATTTGTCTGGGTACCAATAGGCCATACAATGAATTATCTAGCATGCAAACAAATTCATTGTTGCGATATTGAATCAACCCTTTTGGTTGTTCCATACATACTATATCTCTGTCAATGATGACCTTGTGAGAAGTATTATCCCACACGCAACATCCCTTTATACCACCATCATAACTTGCAGAGATATAAAATAAGCAGGAATTCAGAAACAAAGATTTTAAGTCTGAAAATGATTTACCGCTTACCAGTACCTGCAATTATTTCTTGCTCTTATTACCTTGACACTTCTGCCATAAAAAAGAAGATACATCTATCACTTCAGATTCCATTTTAGTACTCCCTTCCAGCTTATAAAGGTTATCAACCTTTGTTGCCTCCATCACTACTAAACTACCTTTCGACAATGTGAGTGCTCCACCTTGACCTATATACTTATATCCACAAGAATCCAACACTCCCAATGAAATCAAATTTGATTTAAGCTTAGGTACATATCTAACATCTGTTAATTCCCTAACAGTACCTTCGAACATCCTGATCCTAATACTACCAACCCCAACAGTTTTACAGGGAATACCATTTCCCATAAACACTACACCCTCATCAATAAATTGGTAAGATATGAACCAATTTCTATGTGAGAACATGTGGTGGGAGGCACTTGAATCTAACTTCCATTCTTCTTTATATTGTAAATTACTAGAAATGGATAAAACTTGACCAGTCATACCTGAATTTGTTACAACCAAATTTCCTTCCTTTGTAGAGTTTTCCTCAGATTCCTTTCTTTTCCAGCAATTTTTCTTGAGATGTCATGTTTTGCCATAGTACCAGCATTTTGCTCTAACCTTTCTGTGTCTTGACTTAGATCAAGAAAAACTTCTCTCATTCCTCTCTTTAGTTCGACCTATGATCAGCATCGCTTCTGAAGTTGAGGTTTCTTTACTAGATTTTCTCCTCATCTCCTCAGCCAACAAAGCTCCCACAACAGAGTCATAATCTAAAACATCTTCTGAGCTAAAGATAATATAGGTGACTAGATTATCCCAAGACTCGGGCAATGAACACAATAGTGTAATATCCTTATCTTCATCTTTGAATTTAATTTCCATACTAGTCAATTGAACTATAAGGGTATTGAAGGTATTTAAATGGTCAACAATTTTTGTACATCCGCAAACTGTACAATTGTCTCTTCAAGTAGATTCTGCTCGTCGAGGACTTCGTCATATATAGACTTTCCAACTTGCTCCATAAGCCTGATGTTGTATCCTCTCCTACGATATTAAACAGAACATCATCCACCAAACATAAACGAATGGTACTAAGAGCTTTCACATCTAGATATTCCCATTCCCATTTCGTCATGGTTGTTGGTTTCTTTGACCTTTCTACCAATGCTTTTTGCAACCCTTGTTGCACCAGTAAATCCCGCATCTTAAGCTCCCAGAGCTCAAAGTTTCTTTTACCGTTGAACCTTTCAACTTCAAACTTCGAACTCTGCATCTTAGCCATTAGCACAAAATTTCCTAATACCCAAATCACTTCTTATTACCAAGGCCCTTTAACCAATGTGGATCCTTAATAAATAAGGTTAAAAAAAGGTTTAATCCAAAAAACCTTTTAATAATATAAAAATGTCTAATAAAAATCTTTTAAAAACCAAAAGATTCACTTTATACCTTTTTTACATACTATATTCCAAATAGTAAACCCTTTTTAAAACAGCCTCCACGTGACTTGTTCATGTTTTATAAAATACCATAAATTCTTTAAACTTTTCAAAAAAGAGCATGACCATGTGAATACCAAAGGAGATCGTGACTTTTACCATGCGAATAAATTTACCAGGAGATCATGAATTTTTTATTTAAAGGAAGTCACCGCACCTCACACTACCACTGGATTGCAGTGAGTCCGCACCTCACGATACACTTGGAGTGCGATGATCTTCAAAGATCTATGCACTATTCTTCAACCCTCAACCATGGTGATTTCAATAATTTTTCACGAGCATAAGTCCGAGCAATAAGACGTCCCACCCTTCAAGAGGAGGGACCTACGACAATGTGGATATCGACGCACCTCACACAGATGTTTCCGCTCCTCCAAAATTTGACGCCCTCTCCTCTAACCGGCTCTGATACCACTTGTTAGAATTGTCAATGCGTAAAACAAAATTCACATATGATAATTAACAATAAAAATAAAAAAAACACGGGGATTTCACGTGGTTCACCAAAATGTTGGGCTATGTCCACCAAGAATAGGCATCATTTGTCTTATTATTCAGATCATGGATATTACAGTAGACTAGCAAGTTCTCACTCTGTTCTCTTTACCTCTACGGGCTTACATGTATTTATATACATTTACAAGAAACTGATTATTAAATGCAATCCCTATCCATATTCTAACTTGGTATATTTGGTTGTAACCAACGCAGAATAATAGGATCCAAATCCATCATTAGAGGAATTCATTGTCACCAAATCCCAACAATTGGTACAGGTTGACAGTGACAGGTTGACATTCACAATGGTTGATTCAGTGACAGTGACAGGTTGTCTACATTTGGCATTTATATTTCAGGGTGGTTGGATGGGGCAAGGATAGGTGGTTGTAGCCGAAGAACTTAGGGGGTTGTAGCCTCCTTCTGGTTGTAGCCATAGAATTGGGGAGTTGGATCTTCCCTCAGGTTGTATCCTGAGAAACTAGGGGGTTGGAGCCTCCTTCCAGTTGCAGCTGGAAAACAAAGGAAGTTGGTGCTTCCAATGAATGTAATTCTTCAAGACATATAAGAAAAATCATTCCATGGTTTTCTCCCTCTTTGGGTTTCCACGTAAAACACTGGTGTACTATGTATGTGTATGATTGTTCATTTTTTCATTGCATATTTACTCTGCAGTTATTGGATGATAATGCTACATTGATATAACACTTGGATTATATGGTTAAAAAGGATTAAATTTCTCTATTACTGATTCACTCCCCCTCTCAGTAATCCAACAATTAGTATCAGAGCAGGTTCCTTTAGAAATCAGTTTAACCACTGAAAGGTAGATCATGGAGAGCCACAATTTGATGGACAGAAGTATGCATTTTGGAGCATAAGGATGAAGACATATATACAAGAGCAGGGATTTGAAATTTGGCAATCAATTATAGATGGGTACACAGCACCAGCAGTTCCGCCAACAAATGACAAAGCAATAAAACTCGGTCAGAATAATTTGAAATCCACAAATGCACTTCTGAATGTTCTTGGAGAATCAATATTCACCAAAGTTTCACATTGCAAATCCACTAAAGAGATTTGGGACAAAATTCAAAATATTTATGAAGGAGATTCAAAAGTCAAAGCAACAAAGCTTCAAACTTACAGAAGTCAGTTCGAACAACTTAAGATGATGGAAGATGAGAATATTGCAGCTTACTTTTTACGAGTCGATGAAACAGTAAATGAAATCATAGGATTGGGAGAAGAAATTGAAGAATCTGTAATTGTTCAAAAGGTACTAATATCTCTTCCTATGAGATTTGACCCTAAGATATCAGCACTAGAAGAAAGAGAATATCTAAATTCAATAAGCATGGACGAACTACATGGAATATTCACAGCATATGAAATGAGAACTGAACAAGAAAATCCAGATATAAAGGAAGCAGCTTTCAAAGCATCCAAAAGGTCAAACCAAAAGGGAAAGAAAAAAGAAAAAGAACATAGCAGCAGTAGTGACGTCTCGGAAGATGATGAAGAAGTGGCCAACTTTGTTAGAAGATTGAACAAGGGAACCAACGATAGGTATAGAGGTAAGATTCCTTTGATTTTTTTTAATTGTGATGGTATTGGTCATTTTACAAACAAATGTCCTCATAAGAAAAAGAGAAATGATGAAGGCTACTCAAATAACAAACAAACATATAAAGGAAAAATAACTACAATGAAATTTTTCAAGAAAGTCTTATGCACCAAAGAAGACATCTCATCATCAAATGAAGATGAAGTCAGTGACAGTGAGATAGAAAGAGTTCTATTTATGGAATTAGAAGACTCTGATAAAGAAGACTCTGAAGAAGAATATGAAGAAGCTGAAGAAGAATATGAAGAGGCGAAAATTGACTACTGAGAAGAATTGATGTGTGCCATAGAAGTTATCAGAAGAGAAAAGAAGAAAAACAAGAAACTACAAGCGGGACTAGACAAGAAGGAAGACACTCAAGAACTAGAACAAATGATCACAAATTTGAAAGTTCAAATAGAAGAAGATAAAATAATTGAAGAAACACTAAAAGAAAAGCTAGAAGACAAAGACATGATCATTGGAAATTTGGAAGCAGAGATTGTCACATTAAGAATGGATCTTCAAAAGAAAAGTATGCACAACAACTCAAAAGTTTTGGATGACATTATCAGCAGTCAAAAACCTCATCATGACAAGTCCGGGCTTGGATACAATCATACAGAAAATGGATCAAGATTCAAAACAACAGAACAAGAAACAAATCCAAAAATCTATGCAGAAACAATCAAAGGGGATAGAAAGATCCACAAGGAAGATTACAGGGACACTCCTCCACCGAGAAGATTTAGATTTCATACTCAACAACTAATATATAGGCCTCAAGAATAAGAAGAATTCATAAGAGTACCTCCTTTCAAAATATCTTCAACTCCCAGGTATCAAACTATATTTTTTGGTTTATGTTATGAATGTAATAATTTTGGACATAAAGCTGTGAATTGCAGATCTAACAACAGAAACAAAAACAACTTTGAAAGTCATACACAAAGGGGTTATCCACAAAGGCCTAGTAAAACACAGAGAAGAAGTTACAACATGTTTGAATCTTTGAGCACTGAAGTGGAATGTTACAAATGTAACAATTTTGGACACATGGCCAAAGATTGCAAAATGACAATCCCTCCTAGAGAACCGCAACAGAATAACAACAATCACAGATAGGAACCTCGGAAAAGGACATGGATAAGAAAGAAGAATCAATATAACAATGAAGAATTCACACTCTCTCTACAAGATAAGCAGAAAAAACATGGTTGATATGTTGACAGTGGTTGTTCAGAACACATGACAGGTGATAGAGACAGGTTTCTTACATTAAGAAAGGAAGGAGATGGACCAGTCTCCTTTGGAAATGATGATTCAACTAAAATCATTGGAAAAGACACGATCAAAATTAGGAACAAGAATACAAAGGCACAAAATGTTCTACTAGTAGAAGATATGAAACATAATCTTATAATTCTAAGTCAAATGTGTGACCAAGTTCATAAAGTTACTTTCGATTCACAAAAGTGTGAGATAAGAAAAGAAGGTTCAAGAAAATTGATTTCTACAGCTGCGAGAACTTCAAGCAACATATATGTGTTAAGTGAAATTGGAAATGAAAAGTGTTGTCTAGGAAAGGAAGATGAAAGTTGGCCATGGCATAGAAGAGTGGGTCACATACATTTTGATAACCTTGTCAAAGTTAGCAAAAGAGAAGCAATCAGAGAAATGCCCCAGATCACGAAACTAACCAACACTTTATGCAAGCATTGTCAACAAGGAAAGCAAACAAAGACCAGGTTCAAATCAAAGGAATATTCAACGACAAGACCACTAGAAATTGTGCATATTGTCTAATTGGAGAAACTACAACAAAGGGTTTAAAAGGTGAGAAATGCTTTATGTTATTAGTTTATTATTATACAAGAATGATTGTTGTTTTCTTTCTCAAGAATAAGTCAGAAACTTTTGAAAACTTCAAGATATACAAGGAAATGGTTGAAAATGAAATGGATTCAAAAATCAAATGCTTGAGATATGATAATGGAGGAGAGTTCACTTCAAAGGAATTTATGGAATACTGCAACAGTCATGGAATAAAAAGACAATTCTCTGTTTCTAGGACACCTCGACAAAATGGAGTTGTTGAAAGAAAGAACAGGACAGTACGGGAAATAGCTCGAACAATGCTAATGGATTCCAAATTGACAGATATTTTTTTGGACATAGGCAGTGCATACAATAGTTCACATCAAAACAGAGTAATGTTGTTGGCACATGGGCAAACCCAGGTTTCAACGCTTCAATAATGTACCAACAAAACCCTAACTACCGACCCTTTCGGCAACACCTGCGAAGCAAGCGAAGTCTCACCCGAGGTAGAGGTAGGGGGGTTATAGGATTCAAGTGTCTCTAACCAAGATGGGACCCAGATCTGTGATTATAATACCTCATAAAGTACTTAGGAACAACACACATTAATTCACTATATTTAATCACATTCCAGATCAAACCCTAAGTACAGATCGACACAATAACAATGATAAGATATACATCACACTTAGCATCATAAATCAGATCTAACACATTTAGTATAGGCAAAGAACTAAGCATTCATAGATCTATCTATCATTCATAATAATCAATGCACAAAGCATATCTACAGCATAAATATCATAACACAAAGAAAACCATCAATACATGATATATGTGGTTCACCCCAGTATGGGGCTACGTCCACAAATGACTTCTTCTTCTTTATTATGCATCAATCTCTTACATTCATCTACTCATGTGCATTAATCCACAGAGCCAAGCTTTGCACTGGACAGGTGATCTGCACACTATGCACCAAATCCACCTTCCCAAAATCAGGTCAAGGCACATAGCCAACTCCTATATCAAGCACAAAGCCTTACATACATGTTTTGTTGCACAAAGCCACTTAGAACTACTTGCCTCTTGCACTTAACTACATACTACTTACTTTGCTAATTCTACCTCATAATATTTTCTTATTTATACTTTTACATTCCTTACAAAAAGGCCTAATCATGGGTAAACCCATGGGTTGACATCCCATAACTCGTTACAAAAACCCTAGTGAACCCCATGTTGGGTCCACAAATCAAGTGAGATCCTGTGATCTCAGTTCTGCCTAGGCACTCCATCTTCGACCAGCCTGTCGAAGTCCAAAAGTGGTCAAACCCAACCAATGTTTCCTCAAAACTTGGTCGAGGGCCAACAAGCCCCCAACACTCACATGTGACTCGTCCCGAGTCACTCAGATCTAGGCAGTGCTTCTTCGAAGGCCTTGAGCTTAGCTCGAGCTGACTCGACTTGTTTCTTCTCTTGAGCCTCCTGCTCAGCAAAATCTTGGATTATTTGTGTTGTAACAGGCCCTTCTAGGCATTGTTCCACTGCCGCAACCACTTGGTCTAGTTGTGAACCTTGTCCTTTGATCTCTTCAAATACCGTGCAAGCTTCATCCTGCACCGGTTGTAGCTTTTGTGTGACTTCCATGACTTTTCCCCAAATGACAATAATTTGTTGCTGGAACGCGCGTTGTTCTTATGATATCTTCATTCTCTCGACTGCAGTGAGAGACTTCATTTGTGCTTGAACCGTCAGTGCCTACTAATGCGCCTCCTATAGCTGCGCTTCCAACTTCCTAAGTTCTAGGTCTTCCGTGAGGCATTCGTAGGTCTATGCACTTTTGTTGCTTAGTTGCTTGCATTATGAGGCGAGGAATTTGATCCTTTCCATTGCACTCTTAGAGACTTCCTCCCTTTGGTCACGTACTTCCTACGGAGTGCTCAAAATTGATTAGATTTCCAACTCTGTTACCCTTTCTTGAAGCTGTTGGATGGCCTCAGTGAGCTTCATCACTTGAGCCTCAACTTCCTCATGTTACTCCTATGCCATGCTTGGAACAGAGCGAAGTGCTCTTCCCACCACTTCTCTTACTTCGGTATGCTCTGCAAGCAGCTGGTCCTTTTCCCTCTTTATATTTTGTTTGTCTTCCTCGAGCATCGCCCGGAACTCATCCCTCTCATTCTCCTAAGAGGTTGCATAGTACCACTCAAATCATAGTTTCTCCAATATCTCCTCTCTTTATTTCTTTAGGGATTCTATGGCCTTTTCCTTCTCCTCTTGGACTCGCTGAAGTTGAGCCTTTGTTGCATCTGCAAGTCATCGAAGTTGGGTTGGCTCATCCCCCAAATCGGAAGTCTCTGATGAGGAAGACGCAGTGGATACTACATGGACTAAGTGAATAGATTCATGTATCTCCTTCAGCTCCTTCTCAACCTTCTCGTACATATATTCCTTCTTTTCTCAATATATCTGTAAGAGGTCTTCAGACACGTCCTCCATCGCTCTGCGGACTAGACCAATATCATCCTCTATGAGCGTAGCCTCTAGCTAGGGCTTATTGGCGCGGGTTTGTTTTCTTGTTGAAGGTTTCTATGGAGAAACCTTCCTCTTATTCGATGTTTCTGCCTCGGTGGGGGGACCCTCTGGTGGTGTAACTTTGCCTTATCCTTGTTTTTCTCCTTCTTCCCCTCCTCCTTCTTGATTTACTTCATCTCCTCCTCCTCCTGTGGGCGAGTCAGATCTACTTTATTCTGATTCCTTGTCCTCCTCATCGGTTTCTATGTTCTGAACTTCCTTCTTTTTTTTCTTCTTCTTCGCACTTGTATGTCCTTCATTCTTGAACCGAGTGACCAAGGGGCTTCTGATGATGTCAGGGTATAAGAGTTCTACATCATCAACCAGTACTAGGAACTTTTTCAGCCACTCCTTCGTGATCTATTCCATGTCTTCGTCAGTCAGTTTTTAATAGGACTATAGTTCTTCCTTACTCTCATCTCTGTGTGTAGTGATATAAATAAAGCATGGGTCTATGTGGAATTTATCTAGTGGTTTGTACTGATGCAATGTGCGTGGAGTCATCCATGGGAACAACTCAATAGCAACCTCTAGTTGTTGATAGTAGGCATGGAATATTGTGTTTGACTGCCATTTCCTCGCCATATCATTCGTATACCATAAGGTAGAGAACTTCGCGTCTAATGGATCCAAAGGTTCAATCTCTGGGAAGGCAGCTCCTTCTGACATTTGCTAGGAGAAAAATGTGATCAACACAAGCAACCAGCTGAAATAGAACTCATATCCCTGATTCTGCACTTTGTGACATTATTTCTCGATATTTTTGACGAGATAGCTCACCCAATTCATTTGCATCCCCTCCACGCATTTTCCTACTAGGTCCACCACGAACCTAGTGACTTGCATGGGTTGGTTCTTTCTAACGAGCTTGCTAGCTATGAGTTGGAAATCCATGTGCATTGTGCCATCCTGGATGGAGGTTACCTTGTATCCTTGCTTTCCCTTCTCAAATTCATCGTATGCCTCCTTTATGCGCTATGTCAGAGAGAGATATGAGGTCTTCCCTGGGTAGAACTGCTGAGGTTCGGGTCCCTGCATGCTCAGTCCTGTGATCAGGTGGATCAGCGTTGGATCCATAGTAATGTGCTTGTTGAGCCACATGTATCCTCCATGATAGCACGTCAATAGGATTTTAACACAAGTGTTAACCTCCTAATGTTGGCCAAAGTGAGGGAACTTCATCACGTTCAGTATCGTGGACTACACGAGCTCCTTGATCCACGACTGGGAGACTATGTGTGATCTAGATTATTTTCGGCACGAAATGAGATCGGAGATATAATAAATAAATGCACAGAGATATCACAAATATTCAATAATATAACAAAAATATATCATAGATGCAACCATAAACATATATATACAGTAATACATGATTTCTATTAATGAAATAAATGTACAGAGACTATAAAATACAGAGTGAAATACTCAATAGAATGGTGGTAGCTTATCTCTGAGAAGAGATGTGACGGCTACTCACATTATCAAGAAGATAATTACAATGAGTCTTTGAAGGCCTTTTTATAATAAACCAGAATTCCAAAAACCCTAGACATCCAAAAACCTAACCCTAGGAGATGAAGGGCCAAAAGTCATGCAGGCCCCGTTTGGGTAAGTTGGTGCATCAACTTCCCGGGGTCGTAATTTTTGCATACGATCTCCGTTTCAGGCGTATGATAGCTCATTGGAAAGGTATCATGGAGGAGATTCATTTTTGGGGCTCAATAATGCCTTTGGATATTTTTGAGAACATCAATCTCGAAAAAACTTCATTTGGGCCCTCAAAATGGCCCTGGGAGTTAAAAACTGCTAAAAATAGTAAATTGCCAAAATTGCCATAAAACTGTTTTGAGCCAGTCGGAAAAGGTGGGTGGCCACCGATATCAACCTGGATCAATGTGAGGTTTCTTCCCAATATTATTCATCAAATATTTGTGAGGCACGATCATCACGTAGTTCTTTCGGTCTCCAAGGTTAAAGTCATTGTTTTTCAATGTGGGGATCTGTACTAATTGGGTTCCAACTACGCGTATTCCCTTCGGGATGTACACAATGATCAAAGTGTACTCGAATTCCCTTGGAATGTTTTCACGGTTAACCGCGCCAGCCAACAACGAGATATAATCTGGTAAGACCAACGGGATCTACTTCGCGTTAGCCAGATCGTCGCGATGCTTACTTTGCTTCTCAGTCACGGGGTTGACATGGCCCGAGCGTCGTCAAGTCAAGGGGGAAGCCTGTAGTCCCCTAGTCTATGATGCTTGTACTCCCTCATACATAGCTTTGTCATCCATAAACTTCTTCAACAATTCTTCAACAGATTTCTCTAGCTTGGTGCGCTCAACCGACATTCTCACGGTTAACAAATAAGTCGGGGTAGGTGAATGGATAGTGGGGTAATAAATAGATGGTGAGGTATGATAGCACATATCGACACAAACAATCACTTCTCTGTTATCTGGGGTAGAAAAAAGTGGTCCTAGCACAACACTCGACGGGTTAAATAAGCAAGCGTTGTAACAGATTCCTCCAACGGACAAGAATGCTTTAATCAATGTGAATCTATCCATTATGGCGCAGTCTCAACATCCCAAATGCAGTCTAGTCGCCCATAAATGTGTTTCCTATCCATTCGAAGCATCGTTCTAACAGTCGGGGCACCTCCAATGATCATATAGCTTCACCAGGGTGAAGTTCCCTTCTGCGTGGTTCTGCTATTCCGGCAAGGTTCAGAGCCTATAAGCCTGCCTGTGAAATCTGTGAAATCTGTGAAGTTCCAATCTGTGAAATCCTCCATCCGTTCTCTGTAACTTCTTGTAGATTTTCCAACTTAGCCTTCTTCTTGTTGAGATTCCTTGCCTTTTTTCCTGTGATTTGAGCCTCTTCAACTGTTTCTATATTTCTCTTTCCATTCTTATTCGTGTCTTGTCCTAACGAAGTGACTTCGCACTGTTAATGTGTTCTTAAAGGGTTTGAAGTTAATATCCCTTCTCTTACTATTTCCTGAGTGGATATAATTATTTCTTGTATGGATAGGTCCTTCAAAACTTTTTGCGCTCTTTCAACCTCGATAGCTAATTCTATGGTTTTCTTCGACTCAACTTCTCGTTCTTCTACCAGTCGATCTATTTTTCTAGCTATGATATCCCTTAGTTCTTGCTTTTTCTTTTGTGTAGCTTCTTCCTATGATTTCCTTCTGATATGATCCTTCTCAATCCAAGTCTTTCGTAACAAAAGAGGAAACGGGCCGTTGTTCTCAATAAACCTAATAACTTTGAATTTCTCTTCTGTCGATGTTCCATGGATGATAACAGGTACACTAGTAACTCTTCCACATAGGATTATCATCTTTCCTTTAAACAAGCCGATCTTTTCCAGTGAAGGTACCACATTAGGCTATCCCAAAATTTCCCAAGTGCTTTCTGGCATAATATTTACTGGTGTTTCCTCGTCCAAGACACAGTCTATGTCGAAGTCTCCTATTCTTGTATCTATGTGTTGTTTTTCTTTCAAGATATCTGGTAAACTGACATCTTTGTGATCATTCATTGCTTCTTTTAACTGTACTAACATAGTCTGATCTTTCTCTAATCCTTTTTCTTTCCGATCTTGTAACATGCTCTTATTCTCTTGACTCATGTTCATTCTTTCAACTTTAGCAATCATCCTTGGGCAATCCTCAACCTTATGACCAACAATTTTACAATAAAGACAAATAGGACCTATACCAGGGCATTCCTTAGCAAGATGTCCCGGTCTTCTGCAGTTATAAAATAGGGTTAATCCTCTCTTCCTCTTGTAAGTTCCCCAACTTCTCCTGTACTGCACACTAGGATCACAATGTTGGACTTGTAATCTACAACAATTTTTTCTAGGTTCCTGCATCCATTTATTAGTCCAAAAATTCTTTCTATGCATAGGAATAACATACATTTCTCTATTTTTATCAAATTTGTTCAGATCAACTCTTTCTTCTAGTTGTACCCTAGATTTTAGACTAGGATATAATCTATCAAACATGCCTAGATTCATGCTTCCGAAACAAAATTTCCACTTATCTTACTCTATCAAAGTACAAAGTTTTACCTCTTTCAAGATCTTACCTCTTTTCTTTAGATCGGGTTTCTTTCTTAGCACAAAGCTTCACAAGTCAAGTAGAGTATTGCGCACTACAACATCATATCTATGCACAAAGCTTCTCTTTTCTTTCAGTTCCCAGCGATCATAGTTTCAGGTCCTGGCAACAGAACCATTTGTTGGCATAGGGGTAGACCCAAGGCTCAACGCTTCAACAACACACCAACAAAACCCTAACTATCGACCCTTTCAACAACACCTATGAAGTCTCACCCGAGGTAGAGGCAGGGGGGGTTACAGGACTCAAGTGTTTGTGACCAAGTTGGGACCCATATCTGTGATTATAATACCTCACAGAGTACTTAGGAACAACACACATTAATTCACTAGCTTTAATCACATCGCAGATCAAACCCTAAGTACAGATCGACGCAGTAACAATGATAAGATATACATCGCACTTAGCATAAGAAATCAAATCTAACACATTCATTATAGGAAAAGCAGTAAGCATTCATAAATCTATCTATCATTCATAATAATCAATGCACAAAGTAGATCTACAACATAAATATCATAACACAAAGCAAACCATCAACACATGATATATGTGGTTCACCCCAGTATGGGGCTACGTCCACCAATGACTTCTTCTTTATTATGCATCAATCTCTTACATTCATCTTCTCCTGTGCACTAAGCCATAGATCCAAGCTTTGCACCAGACAGGTGATCTATGCACTGCACACCAGATTCACCTTCCCAAAATCAGGTCAAGGCATAGAGCGAACTCCTCTATCAAGCACAGAGCCTTACATACGTGTTATATTGCACAAAGCCACTTAGATCTTGCACTTAGCTACATACTACTTACTTTTCTACTTCTACCTCATAATATTTTCTTATTTATACTTTTACATTCCTTACAAAAAGGCCTAATCATGGGTAAACCCATGGTCCAACATCACATAGCTCGTTACAAAAATCCTACTGAACCCCATGATGGGTTCACAAATCAAGTGAGATCTTGCGATCTCAGCTCCACCTGGGTGCTCCATCTTCAAACAGCCTGTCGAAGTCCAAAAGTGGTGAAACCCAACCAATGTTACCTCAAAACTTGGTTGAGGGACAACAAATGCTCAGAAACAACACCGAAAAAACTCCCTACAAGCTATGGAAAGGAAGACCAGAAATGTGAAGCATTTCAGATTTTTTGGAAGAAAATGCTACATCAAAAGAGAAGATGGCAGGATGGGAAAGTTTGACTCTCGTGTGGACAAAGCATTACTTGTTGGTTACTCAAGTAAAAGGAAAGCATACAAGTGTTACAACCTGAGATTGAACAAAGTTGTGGAAAGAATCAATGTAACAATTGATGAAACAGGTAGACAAGAATTAAAGGAAGAAGAAAATGAATCAATGGAAAAAATTTACGAAGAAGAAGCAGAAGATGAAAAAAAAGTAGAAGGGGAAGATGAAGAGGATCCGACAGAAGCAAAAGAGAAAGATCAGCAAGTGCCTCCAAAGACACCTAGATGACGAGTACAAAAGAATCATCCTTCGGATCAGATTATCAGAACCAAAGATGCATGAGTTGAGACTAGAAGAAGAATCTGTTCACCAAAACAAATGCACCTAGCACTCTCATCTACGACTGGACCAACCTGTTTTGAAGAGGCCAACAAGGATGAATTTTGGAATAAATCCATGGATGAATAATTGGATCAAATAGAGAAAAACAACACTTGGGAATTGGTTCCAAGACCAAAGGATAAGAATGTGATCGACACAAAGTGGGTATACAGGAGTAAATTGAATGAATATGGACGAGTTACAAGGAACAAATCTAGATTGGTATGTAAAGGATATGCACAGGTTGAAGGAATCGACTTTGAAGAGACATTTTCCCTAGTTTCCAAAATGGAAGCAATTCAATTACTTTTAGCTTATGCATTCTCCAAAAATATTAAATTGTATTAGATGGACGTAAAATCAACTTTTCTAAATGGGGAACTTAAAGAAGAAGTCTACATTGAACAACCTAGAAGTATTTTAGTTTTCAGAGAACGCAGATTATGTGTGTAAATTAATGAAGGCCTTGTATGGTCTAAAACAGGCTCCTAGAGAATGGTACTCTAGACTGGATAAATATCTACAGTAGGCAAGGTTCAGAAAAGGAAGTGCAGACAAAAACCTCTACATCAAGGTAAGTCAAGATAGTATTTTATTAATTGAAGTTTATGTTGTTGATATTATTTTTTGTAGTGATGATGACAGGTTAAGACAAAAATTTGCAAAGGATATGCATAATGAATTTGAAATGTCATTACTTGGAGAATTATCCTTCTTTCTGGGACTTTAGATACGTTAAAGAAACCAAGGAATTTTTATTTCTCAAACCAAGTATATTAGAGAAATGCTAAAGAGGTTCGGAATGGAAGATTGTGTTAATGTTTTAGCCATTATTATATTTTTTTTCATTTCAATAGATAATAGCAACATAAGAACAAGATCACTGAGAAATACACATTCACAAGAGACACAACATTTATCCTGGGAAACCCTCTAGGGGAATAAAACCCAGCAAAACTTACTTATCATAGATTGCTAATATAATGTCAAGAGATAACTCAAACCAATACAGAAATTCCTCTCCAAAAGATGCACCACTCTTCTCCCTCTCTCCAACTGTTAAGTCGCAACTTGCATCTTAGAAAATGAGCAAGTGTGTTGTGTGATAAAGTGAGGCGCTAGCTTCTCTATATATACAAGTCTAGCACATGTGAAGTGACTTTCACTGGCAGGGCTAACTTCTCACTCTGGGTGGGTAAACCCACCTTTATTATATTTCTGGGTCTCAATAATAATTGTTGGGGCCTGTTATCCCCGATATCTAGGGATAACTAGGAGATCATGTCTTGAGGCCCACATGGTCCTAGACATGGAGTACCGAGAGCAGGGTTGACTTGAGCATGGCCCTTGAGGGCCCATCTTTCTTCTTCTCCACCAGACTTGTCCTGTTAGCAGTAGCAGCTTCCATCACCATCGGCCTGGGCCTGCATCGGAGAGGACTCTTGCTCCATGAGGTAATCGGTCTGAGGTATCATGGTATGTGTCATATTTGATTGTTATAACCTTCTTATATATGCATTAGGTTCCTTTCATTTCTGATGACTGCTTGGATCTTACACTAATCCAATTGACCATTGTTGGGGTTATTGATTGGGTAACTTAGCAAGATGATATTTATGGGTTTTGGTTAGCCACCAAAGGGGATTTGCAGAGCCATCGTCCGCTCCCACCATCTTATCATATTTACATCTTATACCACGCTCATCCATCCCATTCCCCTAGTCTGGCCATTAGGATGACCTGAGGGTTACATCTTGTCTTGTGGGAAGAAGGGGCTAAAGGCCCAGGGGGTAAAAGCAGCTGGTAAAAGATAAAATCCATAGGAAATAAAACCTAGAGATGCTTCACCCAGGGGATCCCCGAGAAGGCAATAAAAAGCCTCTC
>ML776553.1:7141946-7161822 GCA_009831015.1 Picea engelmannii | reverse complement strand
GGGTGTTAGCCCAATAGGTTGTTCTGTTGGTTTCCTTAGCTTTGTATAGTAGATCTGTGTAATATCTTTGAGCTCTTAGATGATATGTTAGGGATTTCATGCATATATTTGATAACTTTAATAATGAAATATGATTTACATTTATATGATCTCTAGGAATGATGATCCCATGGAGGGCGTAGTCTTTGATGTGCAGGACCATACCCGGTGGACAGGTACCAGAGGACCGGTACACATGGGGAGATGATTAGCTCGGACCTCCATGTGGCTGAAGAGCCCATCAGATGGTTGTTGGGATGGCAGAGGTATGAAAACTTCATGATGAGCCCCGGCATGAAGAAGAAAGAAGGACGCCCTCACCAGGACACTGTGGCAGAGATTTGACCTATGGGGATCAGCCCCTGCAGATGGGATGATGGCTTTGATGGATAGGATGCCACCCAGAACAGGCTGGACATTTTCTGGAGTAGATGACAGTGTGCTGGGCTTGCTTGGCACATGTGGCAGGTTGCAGGAGCCCCAAGAGGGCCAACGTTTTGCCTTCTGGATGATGATCATGCCCGAAAAGGGCCAACGTCTCCCTCAGAGGGGCCTGACGTCTCCCTTTTAGGCTCTATTTTGACATTTTTAGCATTTAATGTGACAAATAAAGAAATATTGTTAAGTCAGCCTTGTCGGCTGTTTTTAATGACCTATTTTGTAATTAAAGGTCGTGAGGATGATATATATTGAGGACGTTGAGCCTCATTTTAGCATAACATAACTTGCTCTCTTGTGAAAGATACTTTTTTTAGCTCTTGTCTTGGTTATTTTTGGCTCTTGGAGTGAGGCGCTACTATTGGAAGGATTATCTTTGGCATATGCATGGTGTTTTTATCATTGGAAGGTGTTACAACTAGGGTTTGATTTGGCTCTTCATTGATTTGTAAGTATATTTTGCATGCAAAACTTCTTTATTGAATGGTTGTAGGTAGAATTGCTTACTTTTATGGTTACATTGTTATTATTTGCTTAATCATTGAAACCCTAGGGAGCAAACACACAAGTAGGTTGTTGCTTCATGTCCCCATGATAAAGACTTATTTATCCATTTGATTAAGAAGAAACTAGCCTAGCCATAGCTACACTAGTTCATCTTTTTCTTGAGTTAGTTTTAAACATAAATTGAAGAAAGAAGACGTCCTAGGCCTAATTTATTTTACACCTAGGGTTTATCTCTAGGGTTTGAAAAGCCTTGTCCCCAAGAAACACTTTTCAGCCATAGATTTATGTTTTATAGCTAGCCGTTTTGCCAAAGAGTCTTAATGAAAGAGGGAGGAGCATGAGGCCTAGCTTTAGCTACACCGGAATGAGCCTCCTCCCCTTAGGGTTTTGATTTGGTGGCCCTGCCATTGCATCACCTTCAAACCTAACTCTCCCGTCCTTAGGTTTAAATCTTTCCAAGATTTCAAGCCTCTCTTCTTGACTCCATTAACCCAAGGCACTAGTCTAAAACTAAAACGTTGAGTCTTTTATGTTCAAAAACATCTTTCAAATTTTCTTGACTTGAAACCCTACTAACCCTAGCGTTCTACTAACCTTAGTTTGTTTATGACGTCTTGCCTTATTTGAACTTTCGTTTGGACTAAAATTTGCGGCTGAATCATCCTTTGATAGCCATAGAGGTGTTGAACAATTTCATTGGCTCAATTAGTAAAACGTTCACCTCTTTGTCTAGCTAACCTAACCTTAACTAGCTAGTGACGTCACACCTATTTTGAACTCCTATTTAGCTTAAAACATTGTGATCTTGTCACCTAGCACTTGGCATTGATGTGTAGCATATTTTCATTGGCTTAGTGTGCAAAACGTCTACCTCCTTGCCCAACAAAACTAACCTAGAACAAGCTTGACGTCACCCTAGTAGCATAGTGATGCAGCAACAATATTGGTGTATGAGCAGATTTATTGCATTGAGATATGATAAGGATTGATTTTATACATTGAATGCAAGCATCACTTTGTATTTATTGAAGAAGTATTATAAGCCTTTATCTTTAATTGCAATCATTGACTTCATCAATAATTACATTCATTATTGCTCATATGTATTAAGATAGTCATTGATATTTTGAAGTACTAACCACTGCAGCACATTCTTTTAGTTTTATTTTCCTTGTCTTGCAAACAGGTGCTCTTTCAGTGAAATATCTCTTCTTTGACTATCCTTTTGGCAGTAATCTGTGAAGGGAAATCTTACCTCAACCTTTGAGCCTTACACCCTGATCCTTTTCCTTCAAAACCCCCAGATTACTAGGGATGTCTCCCTTGGGATTAGCCACCCTAAATAGAAAGAGCTCCCCATAGAGGTGAAAGTGGGTGGGGAAGCTCCTGTTACGCCAGTTTGAGCCTTGACTTCAAGCTATTTAAACCTTTCCTACAAACTGTGCGATAACATGGCCGACTTCTTATTCTACCTATTACAATTGTCTATTGACCAATCCGTAAAAGGGGATTTGGTCCTAATACAATAACCGACATGATCTATCCACAATGGGGATTGATATTATGAATAATATAACAATAATAATAAGAACACTCTTTGCAGTTACATTATTTCAACACTCCCCCTTAACAAGAAGGGTATTCTTCAACAACATCAGGTGAGAGAGGTCTGCATCATCAATGGCATCAGGAGGATACTATCGTCAATATCATCTTGGAACATTGGTTGGCATGTCTACGAGTCATCGGAAGTTTTCTTCATCGACAACATCGTCATTCTCGAAAGAATGCCATCATCATCTGCATCAATATGTATCAGTAAAAAAATGATACCTCATCACAACACTAGGCTGGCACATCATAGTACTACACTGGCTCAATGTCACAGCTGTTAAGCTGGTAGCTTAGTGTTAGTCACATATTGCTTTATGTCTGACAACTAGGTCAGAAGCAAGGTATACATCATCTTTCTTTACGTCTAACAATTGGGTCAGAAGCAAGGAATCATCTTTCTTTATGTCTAACAACTAGGTCAGAAGTAAGGAACACATCATCATCTTGCTTTACATCTAACAACGAGGTCAGAAGCAAGGAATCATCTTGCTTTACGTCTAACAACTAGGTCAGAAGCAAGGAACACATCATCGTATTGCTTTACGTCTAACAACAAGGTCAGAAACAAGGAATCATATATACTCCCCCTTTCAGATAGGGTCCTTTCGGACTATACCAAGCTTATCTCGAAAGTGTTTTAAACTTTACATGAGATAGAGGTTTGGTCAACACATCAACAACCTGTTCATCCGTGCTAACATACAGGAGCTTCAGGGCTCCTCTCTGCACCATGTCACGGATGTAATCGACCTATCATGGGATACATGATTCTCTGTCATCTTTATGCAGCTTTGGTTGTCACATAGGATCGTGGTTGCTTCCATCTCTAAGTCAAACAGGTTGATCAACAACTTTCGAAGCCATATAGCTTCACAACTAGTAGAACATGCAGCAATGTACTTTGCTTCCACTGTGCTGAGAGCAATACTGGATTGCTTCCTACTCTGCCATGGAATCATGGCTGATCCCAAACTGAAACAACATCCGAAAGTGATTTTTCTATCAGCAACGCTTCCTGCCCAATCTGAATCAGTGTATCCACTCAATGTGGAATTATGATCTCCATCATAGCTGAGACCATAATCTATCGTACCTTTAAGGTACCTCATCACATGTTTTGCAACCACTAGGTGAACACGTCTGGGCTCTACCAAAAACTGACTCAAGGTGTTCATGGAAAAACAAATGTCTGGTCTAGTGTTTGTCAGGTACATCAGTGATCCAATAATTTGTTTGTACTATGTGGCATCAATCAAATCTGACAAAGTATCGACCAACAACTTCATCTTTGCTTCCATGGGTGTATTCATGGGTTTGCATTCCATCATGTCGAATATCTTTAAGATCTCGACCGTGTACTTCCCTTGGTTAAGGAAGATCCTCTCTAAACTCTGCCATACCTCAAGACCTAAGAAATAGTGCATTAGGCCAAGGTCTTTCATTTCAAATTCAGAGGCAAGTCTCCTTTTTACATTCAACGATGATCTTTTCTTCTCTAGTTAAGAATAAATCATCCACGTATAGCAGTAAGATTACTGGCCCATTATCCATAATTTTGAAGTAGAGATTTGAGTCTTCTTTACTCTTGGTAAAGCCTAAGCTCGTCAAGAACCTGTCTATATGACCATACCAAGCTCTAGGAGCTTGCTTCAATCTGTATGAGGCTTTCTTCAATCTGCAGACATGAGACTTCATGTTTTCTACCTCAAATCCTTGAGGTTGCTCTATATACACTTCCTCTTCGATGACACTGTTTAGGAAAGTTGTCTTCACATCCATCTGGTGCAGCTTCCACTTCATCTTAGCTGCAAGAGATATGATGGTCCTGATCGAAGTGTATCTAGCTACAAGAGCGAATGTCTCTTCATAGTCAATGCCTTCCTTTTGGGAAAAGCCACGAGCAAAAAATCTTGCTTTATACTTCTCAATACTTCCATTAGCAGCATGTTTTATTTTGAAGAGCCATCTATAGGATACCCCATCTTTATTCTTCGATCTGGGAACTATTTCCCATACTTCGTTCTTCATTATGGATTGGTATTCCTCTGTCATGGAATCTGCCCATTATTTTCTCTGAATGGCTTCTTCGGAGCAAGTAGGCTCTTCTTCTAGAAGATCACACATCAAAGCCATATAGCTGGAGAATGGCTTTGGTATTTTCACCTGTCTCGAGGTTCCTTCTGGAACACCATACTTCTCTCCATCTTGAATAATCTCTCTTGCCCAAGTAGACTTTCTTTTATGGGAGAAGGTCATTTGAGGAGGTTCTCGAACTTCTGTTATATCATGGTCTTTCGGAGTCTCCTCATCCAGGGAAGTTACGACTTCCCTCTCTGGTTTTGCAGCTCTGGGAACTTCCCTCACGGATTCTACAATCCTAGGAATTACGGGTTCCTCTTGATATACTTCTTTAAGCTGGCATATTCTTGATTTCTTCAGTGCTGCTTCTTCATCAACGGTCACGTCCCTGCTGATCTCAATGTGGCAATGACTTGGTACATAGATTTTGAAGGCCTTGGAGACCCCATAAATATTCCCTTCTTTCCTAAAGGGTCCAGCTTGTTTCTCTTTTCTTTAGGTATATGAATAAACAATGGATAGCCAAATATTTTGAGATGGCTTACCTCTGGCTTCTTTTCGGTGAACATCTCTTCTGGTGTCTTGAGCCCAAGTGTGCTATGGGATAATCGGTTTTTCACATAAACAGTTGTCATTGTTGCTTCTTCCCATAAGCACATAGGAAGATCTTGATCATGGATCATAGTCTTCACAGCTTCCAGTATGATATTGTTCTTTCGTTCAACTACACCGTTGTTGGGGATCTTGATCCCAACATCTTTGTAGAAGTTCACGAACTCTTTTGAGGTATATTCTCCTCCATTATCTGACTTGAGTATCTTAATCTTTCTTACAGAAGAGTTTTCTATCAAGGATTTGAATTCCTTGATCTTGCTGAACACTTCAAATATATCCAGGTCATTTACGAGAATAATCATTAATGAATGATACATAGTATACATACCCATTAATGGAGGATGATGGCATTGGGCCATATACATCTGAATGAATGAGTTTTAGGACTCCTTCTACCTTGTTGTCCCTCTTCGAAAACTGGTTCTTGATGTTCTTCCCTTGTGCACATCCATTGCATATGCCTTCATGGTCACCTTTGAGTTTTGGTAAACTTGTGACTACTTTGCATATGTATGGTAGCGCCTTGTAGTTGATGTGAGCTAATTTTCTAGAGTTCACATGGATTCTTCAATAGTGTGGGTCATGGCAGCTTCTGAGTGACCCTTTTGCTTAAACAAGTCACCTTCTTCTCTTCCAATGATGATTGCTTCATTTATGATCTCTTCTTTAGAATGTTGCCTTCTACAATATTTGCTATAGCTTCCTTATGTGACCTGGAGCAAGGTCAAAAAAACAACAAGCAATAGTAATATCCTTCTGATAATATAAAGCAATAGCACGAACAATCATCACAGTAGCTCCTTTAGAGCTATCACTTATTATTTATCTGAAGCAAAGATTAAAGGTAAGGAATACAATACGAAATGAGGTCAACACTCTCTTAGTGTTGTGACCAAGCATTCTTCCATGGAAACCTAGAACTAACACACGAGGTTTCTCCTAGAGGAGGTGTTAGTTGTATCAGGCAAAGTATTTACCTTTATATTCTCACATGCTATCAAGTATAATAATTTACGAAGACTGTTGTCTCAACTATATTCATCAACTTGTCATGTGTACCTTTGAATCTTGATTAATCAAACCTGGAGCCTTGTCCTCAAGAATGAGTGTGTGCTTTTCTTCCAGGTCTCCTTCACTCAAGTGATGAGTTCTTTCTTCAACCTATCTTCTGTACTAAGACAATACGCTAACTTGAAAAAAGGTTAGGTTAGAGGATAAGCTCTATGATCAACTTTCAATTCTTCTAATAATTTGATCATAGCTTCAACATGCAACACTGATAATGTCATGACAAATAGATGTATATCAGAATAATCACACCTGGGTTGCATCATTCCTCTGAATGTGTTGGATCTTGAGATCCTTCTGGATCTATGGCAAGAGATCCCTTCTCCTGCAAATACTCTTTAGGTTTAACCATTAAACATATGTAAGCACATACCTCTGATAACATTTGCAGGTAGTAGCTCCTTCTGGTAGCAACGGTAATCATTGCCAACTCTTGAGAAAATTTCAAGGGTGATTGCAACTGGTTCTACAGCTGCAACTGCAACTGGTACTACAACTGCAGTTGGTTATGAGATTGCAACTGCAACTTAGGGTTTTATGAGGAAACCCTAATTTTTCAAACTTCAAATTTTGAAATTCTGATCCAGGGGATAAATGCACTGAGCTGAGGCGAGTTAGCTGGTGCAGTCGAAATTTCAAAAATCCAACTTTTACCCCCTCAAACTTGATCTGTGGATTTTTGGACTAGTGCTTATGGTTTTCTGGTACTTCTGGTACTCTGGTACTTTTGGTACTTCTGGTACTCTAGTTTTTTGGTACTTTGTGAAACTAGGGCTTCACTTTTCGAGAGATCTAGCCACTGAAAAGGTGCACTCAAGGTGCCAAAATGATCCTTGGGGGAGGGTGCAACTTTCTAGGTGGTTTTGGAGCTAAAAAGATTCACTTTTGAAAAACCCTAATTTGCAGGTACTGCAACAATGACGTTTTTTTCCTGCGGAATATGCTTCCTTCAGGTTGGCTCTGATACCATGTTAATGTTTTAGCCATTATTATAGTTTTTTTCATTTCAATAGATAATAGCAACATAAGAACAAGATCACTGAGAAATACACATTCACAAGAGACACAAAATTTATCCTGGGAAACCCTCTAGGGGAAGAAAACTCAGCAAAACTTCATTATCATAGATTGCCAATACAATGTCAAGAGATAACTCAAACCAATACAAAAACTCCTCTCCAAAAGATGCGCCACTCTTCTCCTTCTCTCCAACTGGTAAGTTGCAACTTGCATCTTAGAAAATGAGCAAGTGTGTTGTGTGATAAAGTGAGGTGTTGGCCTCTCTATATATATAAGTCTGACACGTGTGAAGTGACTTTCACTGGCAGGGCCGACTTCTCACTCTAGGTGGGTAAACCCACCTTTATTATATTTCTGGGTCTCAATAATAACTGTTGGGGCCGACTTCTTATTCTGCCTATTACAATTGTCTATTGACCAATCTGCAAAAGGGGATTTGGTCCTAATACAATAACCGACATGATCAATCCACAATGGAGATTGATCTTATGAATAATATAATAATAAGAATAAGAATACTCTTTGCAGTTACATTATTTCAACAGATTGCAAACCAGTTATCACTCCCATGCAAACCAGTTGCAAGTTAAGCAAAGATGATGATTCAAAGTCTACAGATCAAAGGCAATACAGGTCAATGATTGGTATCCTACTATATGTGACAACATCCATACCAGATGTAATGTAGGCAGTTGGATAGGTGGCATGATTTCAAGCAGCACCAAAGGAATCACATTTATTAGCAGTGAAGAGGATTTCCAGATATCTCAAAGGAACATAAGATTTTGGATTATGGTATCCAAAAGGAAAGGATATATCACTTATTTCCTACATAGATGCAAATTGGGCAGGTTGTATTGATGACTGACGAAGCACCAATGGAACAACGTTCTACTTGGGTGGGTGTTTAGTATCATGGCTAAGCAATAAAAAAATCATCAGTATATTTATCTACAACTGAGGCAGAGTATATTGCAGCAACAACATGTTGTACACAGGTTCTTTGGATGAAACAAACTCTGACAGATATACAAGTTGAGTATGATGAGCCCATTCCAATCTATTGTGATAATATAATCATCATCAATATCTCAAATAACCCAGTGATTCACTCCAAGATGAAACACATTCCAATCAAGTATCACTTTCTATGAGAACAGGTTGCATAAAAGAAAATCAGAGTTGAGTATGTGGGCACAAAATAACAAGTGGCAGACATCTTTACAAAACCACTTCCACGGGAAGCCTTTGAGTATCTTCTCCAGAGACTCTGAGTTATTTCTACTCCAAAATAAATGCTTTTGAATGCTTATCTTATATGTATTATATGTACACGAGGAAGCACCATAAAGAGGAGAGTTCAATTAGGGGGAGCAACCTCGGATGAAAAGATACTTTTTTCCATTGATGAAAAAGGGGGAGAGATTTATCAGATGCAGAGGACAGAGGCATGGTTCTAGGGGGAGAAATGGTCACAAAGATGTAGAGGATATAGGCATGGTTCCAGGGGGAGCATGAGTGATATTATTTTAGTATTGCATTAGAGTGTTTCCATCAATGCCAAAGGGGGGGTTTGTTGATTAAGGTTGGTTGTCATTGATGTCAACCCTTGAAGAAAGCTTGGTAGCACAAAGGTTTGGGTAATGGACCCAAGTTTGTTTGATGTAAATAAGACTCATTATTTTCTTGTCATGGTTGATAAGAAGTACAAATGGATGAACTCCAAAGTCGTCCCCTTATGGTGAAATCCCTCACGGGAAGACGCTTTGCAGATTGACTTATCCTAGAAGTATGGTTAGAGAACCCATGCTTAATTGTGGAATAATGAGATGAAGGTTAGTGAAACTATCCTATATGGATAGTGCTTGTCATGTCATTTCCAGTGGTATGTGGAACATCACATAACTCCTCACGGTTAGAGATTTATGGCCATGTGAAGTTGGAGGACCCTCATGAGTCATCTAAAAGCCCCCAAAAGTCAAAGTGTTTGCAAAATAAATTGTTTAAATAATAAAGTTAATGGAGAACTCCCTAAAATAAGGAAAGTGGGATACTACATGAAAGTATAAATAAGAGGCAAGACTCTCTCATTTTAATCACACTTGAATATCATTGAATATCTATTTTTGTGAAAGGTTATTTGGGCAGCTATTATTGATAGATAAAAATTGCAGTAGAAAAAGTGCAGTAGAAAAAGTGTAATAGAAAAAGCGTGGAAAAAAAGCGCGGCATAAAAATCGCAGCAAAAAAAGTGTGATAGAAAAATCGCGGAAGAAAAAGTACGACATAAAAATCGCAGCAGAAAAAGTGCGGTAGAAAAATTGCGGCAACAACATGGTTGGGGTCTATTTATGAGAGATATGGCACATCTTGTTTGAGGTATGTTTTGTGAGCTAGGTTTTATCTCTTGAGATGGTATTGGATGTTCAATATTGCTGCATATATTAGATTTGTTGAGGGATACAGTTGGTATTTTGTTGTTGGTATTTGGTATATGGGCATTGGTCTTTTGGTTGTGATGTGTTGTTGAAGTTGTTGATTTAGCTTGAGGCTACATAACAGTGAGGTTGTGGCACATGCTTTTATGTAAGGGTTTATGGATAGAGTGATGATTTTTTTATGGTTATATTGGTGTATGTCTTTGGTATATGGTTGAGGTACATGTTGGGTACATTGTTGAGACAAGTAGTTGATGAGTTGGCACATACATGAGGTGTATAGTTGATGATTATGGTACATCTTGATGAGTCAGAGTTGATGTGAAGTTGATGCATGGTTGATGCATGGTACATGTTGGTTCAGGTTATTGGTACAAGTTGTTTGGTGCAGGTTGATTGGTACAGGTTGTTACAGGTTATTGGTACAGGTTGACAATCACAGTGGTTGATTCAGTGACAGTGATAGGTTGTCTACATTTGACATGTATATTTTAGGGTGGTTGGATGGGACAAGAATAGGTGTTTGTAGACACCTTCCGGTTGTATCCGGAGAACTCAGGGGGTTGTAGCCTCCTTCTGGTTGTAGCTAGAGAATTGGAGAGTTGGAGCTTCCCTCAGGTTGTAGCCTGAGAAACTAGGGGGTTGGAGTCTCCTTCCAGATGCAGCTGGAAAACAAAGGAAGTTGGTGCTTCCAATGAATGAAATTCTTCAAGACATATAAGAAAAATCATTCTATGGTTTTCTCCCGCTTTGGATTTCCACGTAAAACACTGGTGTACTGTGTATGTGTATGATTGTTCATTTATTTATTGCATATTTACTCTGCAGTTATTGGACGATAATGCTACATTGATATAACACTTGAATTATATGGTTAAAAAGGATTAAATTGCTCTATTACTGATTCACCCCCCCTCTCAGTAATCCAACATACAAAATAAAATTACACCGCTAAAATGATTACCCGCATGGTGAATATTCAATGTGTAATGTTATGCTTAAAACATAAAGCACATATGTATGGGCTTCTAGCCAAGTTTGATTAAACATATACATACATAATCTAAGGGGAAAATCAGGCTATTATACAATAACCCTCTTAGGCACATAAACCCAAGGGGAAAATTCAAGATACTTTGTTGCTTTCAGCCCCATTCCCCTGCAACCTATTGTTGAAGATCTACAAAAATAAATGACTTCATCTGCCCACTTTGTTAGATTGAATCATTGACATTTGTTGTGATTGTTGAAGTCTTTCCTTGGGTGACGTAGGGGCACTACAAAGAACTCTAATGTTGGAGACACCTATAATTTTTTGTGGACTTGGAAAATACATACCTATCTTGGGGTTGAATGATTAAGTACCAATGATGATAGGTGCAATTTTTCCTTCCTTGTTGAGTCACTAAACTCGCCTAATTATTTCTCTTCTTCTTCCTACTCAACAATATGTGGTTTCTTACCCTAAGTAACTATGGGAGTTTCTTTCATGATGTTAGTAGATGGCATCTTCTACTTTGATGTGACCACTACAAAGTACCTAGTATTTATCTATTTCCTTGTCTATTTTCCATTTCCTCTCTCTCCTTAGCCCACTATGTTAGGATCCATTCAACTCATTTGGGATTAGCATGAAGTTGAGTGGCTTGACTTCTACATCTTTTTCCACCCTATCGTTGATGAGCCACTATCATATATAACAATATCGATATATGACCTCCAATCAATTGCAACTCTCGTGCTTCTCAACCATTGATTTTGGGATCCTAGAATACTTTTCTCTTGCCTCGTACATAGCCTTGTAGTATCCTTTAGAGACCACGTCAATAGTAATTTGATGAGTCTTTTCTAGTAGAGGCTAAATATTTATATTTTTCTACCAAAAAATTGATGGTAGTGTTTGTTATCGCACAAGTTGTAGGTTGGGAAAATCCTGACCCAACCACCAAATGGTGACAAATAAGAGGTCACCTACCCACTCTTACCTTAGGAAGGTGTCCCCGTAACTTTAGAGGTGAGGTAGTCACCTCAAGGGGGGAATCTAGGTGATCCTAGGGGGAATGAGATGGAAAAATATGAAGATGGAGATGTTGTCCCTAGAGGTCAAATCTAAATGATATGAAGGTCTTAGAATGGAGTCTTTGGAAAGTCCAAGGGTTTCAAAGTATGTTGAGTAACCTACAAATAGTGAAATACATGCCCAAGACATAAGAAAAACAATCATATATTGCAATATAATCAATTGGACAAGCAAGTGAAGCTTGATTTCCCTAATAGAAGATGTTAGTATCAATGTATATCATCAATAAAATGGCACAATAAGCTGCAAGATAAATGCTAGAAATCAAGTGGAATATACAAGAGAAAGACTAGCTAAACACTAGCAAAACTCAAGATGAAAAAACAAGATACGAGCATGAAAAGATAAGGTTGTTGTAAACACTTTTCTGTAGAAAATTATATTATCCTTATGGATGTAATAATCAATGTGTTACATCAAGAAAATCAGTCACTAAAAATCCTCCAAACTTTGCCAAAAAGTATGTTATAACAAGTAATACAATTGTGCAAACTTTGGGCAATTTCCAATGGTTGATTAGAGAGTTATTCAAGCAAGTAGATTAGGGTTCCTGCATCCCTAATGGTTGAAGATGCAAATTTGTAACAACATCAAGAACTATCATTTTGATGGGGATTCCCTTGTGGTTGTGAGGTGCTCTAAGCACAAGGAACACAATCCAAGTTGCAAAAAGTAAATATGACAAGAAATTTTGTTTCCCAATGCAATATTTTGTTTCTCCAATGCAAGACTAGTTCCTTTAGTTATGGGATAATGGGGTCAAAAAGAAAGAGCTAGGATTACTAAACCCTTGCGGGTGTAAATCCTCTTACTTCCCAAGGTAAGCAACCTAGCTAGGGTTTGAAGATGAGGGGTGTAAATCCTCTTACTTCCTCAACAAAACCCTTTCAAAATAACTTGATAAAATGGTGGAAACTAGGATAGGGGTGTATATCCTTATACTCCCTATCTAGCCTTGGCCAAAACAACCTCAACTTGAATTATGAATGATAATAACAAAGTAGAAACCATACCATTCAAGAAAAATCCTTTAACATGCCAAAGTAAACCTCCACAATAGAAAAAGAATGACCTCTAAGAGATAACACACCATCATCATCAACAACCATAACCACAAAGCATTATTCCATAGCACAAAAGGCAAAACACTCCAAGTTTAGCGAAAATTTCAGTCCAAGTACTTCTCACAAGAGGGAGAGTTATGATAAAATGAGATGTTATGATAACTTATTTATACAAAATTCCACTAAGATAATTCGTCCACATAATTTAGGCTAAAACACAAGACTAAGGGTCAACAACCCTACTATTTCCCCTTCTTACAAAGTAATATTTAAACAATTCACTTTAATTTCATTTTTGCACAAAGAAAAACCCTAGTCATAAGGACGTCACCCCTTTAGGGGATGTTTTGGCACTAGGAGAAGGTCGTTGGTGATGGAGTGTAGAAAGGATTCTCAAAGCCACATTTCAAGCATCCAAACAAATTCCTTCATGATCAAGACTCAAGCCCCTCAAAACGTCATTCTGCCAATGCATGTCAACCTCACAACCAAACCCTAACCCCCTTAGGTGATGTCATGTCTCTAAAGGTGACATTTTTCCTCTCCTAGGAAAATCGTTTGGCATGTGGGGGCTAGGTTATGTTGTCTAAGTCATCTTCTAGGCCTTCAAAGTTCGATCTTTCTCATCTGGCATGAGGGACCTTGGCATCCACCTGTGGGCTTCAAGCCCCATGGAATCCCAAGCTAGGGTTGTTCTTCCAAAACTGTCCAGCAACTAGGTCCTGCAAAGATAAATAAGCATGCCCTCCAAGGATCTCAAGTCAATAACATCATGATAAGTGAATCCAATCAATAAATGAGCCACCTAAGCATGTGCATCAAATATTACTATGTCAAACAATTAAGTGCTCAAAGACATTATGCGACTTGTCAAGCTTGAATATGGGAGGGTTGACGAGGTGTCCTATTGGGTAGATCTTGCCCTAGGTCAAGGAGAGTTTCCAAGAGATCCCTCCCTAAGCCATGTAAATTTGGTGAAGTGGTTAGGGTCAAGACTCAATGGGCATAGGGCTGTGACATACAAGAGGTCGCAATGTCTCATTCATGGGTGCCTTTGTAGAGGGTGTGTGGTACCTTCGTTTGCAATGCACTTTTTCCAAGCCCATTATTTTTCCATTCTTTGTTTATTTCATAATTTTAAGGAAAATTTGAAGTCCACCGCCCTGGCATGGTGTCTAGATAATGGCAGTGTCACCCACAAATACCTAGTGGAAATGAGAAGGCTGGTTTGTGATGAGACCCCCTTTCTCTCATCTATGCAACTAAGAGCCATTACCTTGGCTCGGTGACTAGATGATGGTAATGTCATACCATTAGATATTCATGGACATGATAGGTTGGCTCGTGATGAGACTTCCTATCCTCCAACTAACCTTTTTAATCATTCTTACTCATATTTCTCGTGGGTCCCCCTTTTCTCAAAGATAAGTGTTTCATTTTTTTCTTGGGTGATCCCTGGGTGAAGCATATAGAAGGTTTATACATCAATCCCTCTGGGTCTTCAGCCCCTTCTTCCCATGGAATGAGGGACAACCCCTTCTTGGGTCAATACACCCTAAAATCCCAAGAGATAAGGAAATGGGGGGAAATAGTGATGGAAAGTGGTAAGTATGGTCGGGAACAGTATGATGGTTTTTCAAGGGAGTTCCTAGTAGCAAACCCATCCCCAAGGAAGACTACTTACTAAGGAACAATGTCAACCACCAAGGTGAAGTAGGGCAAAAGGAATAATGTCCAAGCATATATCATGAAATATAAAGAAATCTAAGATACAACATTATTAAATGCCTCAAATATTGAAATGATGTTCACCGTAATATTGACTTGTACCTCATGGAGCAAGGCCCACTACCTTCCGGAAGTCAGCTGGTGTGGTGGATGTCATCTGAAAATATGTGACCTTTGTGGTGGTGAGAAGGGTCTCCATCTGTGCAAAAGGGTACTGCTAGTCATGTAGTCTCTCGACACTCCATATCTACAACCAGAGGGCATCGAGACATAATCTCCTTAGTTATCCACAAAATGGGGATAACAATGTCTCTTATTAGAAAATATATAACCTTCAATTCTCACTACTATGTGAAGGCTAGGAGGATAAAAAATGTTCTGTGGTAGAAATTATGATTATCATCCTACACATCTAATCTATTTTAAATGATCTCATTGGTCAAGTAGGAGACCTAGTCCAACTAAATTGTTGAGGTGCAAATGTTCACTAAAGGGACTACCTATTTAGAACACTCATTAGCCTAGAAGTTCCATATGACCTGTGTTAACAACAACTATACAACCATGGAAATGAGAAAACTCTTAATTATGGGGACACTAAATCCTTAGAAAGACTTATTTGCAACATAATTCATATAGGGATCATTCTTATCATCCTAGTAAGGTGAAGCATCCTAGTCTACATTTCCAAGTTTGGATGTGAATGTTGTTGTGACACCAGGCTTTCTGCTCAGAGCATTGGCAATCTTTTTATCCTTAACTTTGATAAAGGATATCCTAAAATCGTATTCACTAAATAATTTCCCCGATGTCACTTTTAGGTGTTGAGGTCCTTTTGGATAAAAATATGTTGAAGACCCTTGTTGTTAAACCCTAGACAAAGCCCCATGTTAAGCACTATATAAAGCTCTAGATATTGTGTTATTATTATAATAATAATAATCTAATTTTAAGGTCACGACCAAGCTAGACACCAAATTGGTGTATGAGACCCCCTTGTTTGTGGGACAAGAGACCCCCTCCATGCAGAGATTTGATTGTTAAAGTCTATGGGAGGTATATATACCCTACCTCCCTCTGGATTTGAACATGTGACCATTATGCCCACTTAACCATTACATTTATATTGTTATATTAGTGTTTTCGTCTAGACACTTTAATTTCACTTGTACCATTTGTCTCTTATATATACCAAGGAGACATAGTTTTAGAATCATCTCATTTTGTACATTTGTTCTATTGTAAAAGGAGGTTGCCCCCTTGAAGAGGATTATCTTTCATTTTTCTATCTAATTCTCAAGGCGTGGAGTTACTTCTCTTTCTATTTTCAAGCTCTTTGAGTGTTGTTGCCTAACATTTGGTTTCAAAGAAACAATCCTAGTGTTTCACTCGTTCAAATGAGTCATTTTAGCATTTTCACTATAACTTTTTTTGGGTGATGTTTTAGACTATTAAATTTTTAGGAGCCTAAAAAGACATAACAAAGTATTTATGGTAAAAATTTAAATTTTGGTTCACTATATTTTCTGAGAAATAGCCTATGGAACTTAGGATTTTTTACTAGTCTTGAAATTAATCTCAAGTGAGTCACATTTTCGCTATAACTTTTTTTTCGATAAAGTTATAAACGCTGAAACTTTCATGAAACATATCACACTATTGTGTTATAATATTGGTCCATCACACTATTTTCCAAATATTCCATGACTTATTCAATGAATCATTCTCCTTACGAGGGTAAAGAAAAAATGCGTAAGGGTAAAGGTCCAGTCAATTCCCAGTCCATTCTAAGCATTAAATGCTCCATAACCAGGCTTATTGTTTTCCTAAAACCTTGGTGTATCATTTAATAAGCAAATCACATATATAAAACCCACTTATGTACGAAACTCATTTGAATGAAATATTACCGCTACAGCTGAAAATTACAAGTCTCGCGATAGCAAATGTGAAAATACGGTCAAAGTAGTGAGCAGTGCTTCACAAAAGTAATCGAAGCAATCATTCATGCATAGACGTTGTTGCCCATAGACGAAGATAAGTAGGGTTTGGTTTACTATTCATCTTAATATCCCATAAATCCTACCATGCTACTTCAGATCAGTCAACTAGGACATTGGATAAGTATTTTACGATTGAATCTCCTCAATATATTTTCCGAAACAAGCTAGCGATGAAGGACCATTCTCATTTATGGATTTCTCCACGCCTAGTCACAAAAAGGAACATCACGATACGATTCCACGAATGTGCAATCGTTATGTCAAAAATCTGATGAGAATTTCATGCTAGGGCATAAACAACAATCACATGCACAAAATTGGGGCCAGGGCATAAACATACACAGAATTGGGGCCAGGGCATAAACAACAATCACATACACAGAATTGGGGCTAGGGCATACCAAGATTTGTTGTCTCTTATCACACACCCAAGATTGTTTTCACGCAGTGTCCAAGAAAGACTTACGTGCAATGTAGGAGTGCAGTATTCAACATGTCCAAACATATGTATTAAACCAGTCACAAAAGCGTAACTATTTAGACATGAGTGCCACAACCATCCCACACAACATCACACTAATCACAGGTCAAATGTTTATTCCTCCTACAACACATGCTCCATGGATAAACAATTAATCACTTCACAACTTAGCTAATCAACCCATATAATCTCTTCACAATGTAACTAATGAACCATTCAAAGAAAACGACAAAACATGGAGAGAAACCTCATATTTATAAGTGCCTTGGTAATTGCATTAGGGTGATCTCTCATAATATGATGAATAACAAATGACTCTTGACATATGTATTTGTACATCTCAAAAGGTAGGGCACACTCCCCAAGAGGGGTTATGGGCCCACATAAAGATGACTAGGTTAGGCTTAGCCATTGCCCCAAATAATGTTCGTCATGACCGAATGTGAAGAGTACACCATTCTAAACAATTCCTACCTACAAGAGAAAATTTTTACTTGCCTCCAACAAACTTTCCCCAAAACCACATCATGTCCATTTGCCTACTATAAATTTTTAAATTGCTTGCATACCATGTCTCCTATACATAAAAAGCATGTGTCATATTTCAGCAATTCTTTGTTTGCAGCAAGGGACTGCCTGATCTGAAATCAGATCCAGAAGCCTGACAGGGCTTGAAAAATGCTCAAAAATGAAAGTGCTCAGAATCCGATGAAACCAACACCATTACATCTGTCTCGTCTTATTGATTCCAGTGGTATATTTACTTTGTCAAACGGAGTCCGTATGGAGAAGATATCGCGTTATGTCTGATAAGGCAAACATGCAAAAAAAAAATTGTTGATTGTGCAGTCCGTATAGTCCGTACGGACGCTAACATGGCATGTCCGTACACTGACGTGGCAGGTCTGTACATATGACACGTGGAAACTCCGTACAAGTGACACCTGGCGGCTCCAGGGAGTGACACGTGGCAGGCATATTTGGACATTTGGACGCACGGTTGGACCTATCTCGAGGTGACACGTGTCACCACTGTAAGGGTGACACGTGGCACAGGATGACGTCAGCATCCTACGTGTCGAATGACATGGCATGCAAAATATGATGTGTTAGGTGACAGAGCCGTACAACAGAGCTGACGTGGCGGGTGACGAAGCAGTACGGCGGTTGACAAGTGGCAGGTACGTGGACCAATGGGCGACTGACACGTGGTAGTTTTCTGGTCAAATGATTGGGTGCCACATGGCCCAATCGTGGGCTGCCATGTGGCACCTCGGTATTGGTTGAATGCTTTGTTAAAAGTGTAATGGAGTCCATGGGGTTCGACCCCCGGACCTCCCCATCGCATAAGTTTTAACAATATCTGCCCGACCATTGTACCACCATATGTTTCTTACTATACATACGAGTTTGATTCTATTTGAATTAACATGTTGTAATGTGTGGTGGGGGGTCGGGTCGGGGCTTAGCCCCGACCCGTGGTCATATCCATTGTATGTGACCGTGAACATATGCGCGAAGGTTTAAAATATGCGGGGTAATTGAATGTTTAAAGCCGTGGTTATGTTGTGTTATAACATGATCGTAACCCTTGTTAAATGGGCGCGCATATATGTGAACCGAGTTCTGCCCATGGTTTCGGGCGCCATACCATGTGACCACATGAAGCGCGCGGGGAGCTTAAGAGGCGGTTTTGTAATGGTTTGGTCCTTTTGTTAAGCCCGAGGTCATATTGTGACCCATACGCCCAGGTGCCTAGGCGGTTAGGGGCTGGCACGCCCTTAACCATTCTACGGTTTGCACCGTTGGCACGGTTGCGCCCGGTGCTGGGTTTTTATGCCATATATTGCGTGTGTGTCAGGTTTAAAGAACAAGAGTGCGTTCTGTAGAACCAGTGACAGAAAGCTTGAAGGGGAAAACTTCCAGGAGGCATAACTTCTTCGTTTTTCGACTGATTGAGGTGCCGAAAGAGCCCAGACAGGGGTTTTTGACCGCTCCGAAGCCATTAGAGCAGTCAAAGAAGGGTTATACTAGAGGGAAATCAAGATAAATCCATTTTGAGGCAGAGAAGATTTTGAGGAGGAGACGTTGTCGGATCATTTCTGGGAGCTCCAAACATCCGTTTTGCGTGCCATTTTCTTTACATGGTTCTAGAGATCTGGAAGAACATGACCAAATCAGTCTTGTAGCCATTTGGCATTGCAGCGATGTAGTTTTGAGCTTTTGAAAAGAAATAAAGAAGCCTCCCCCACAGAGAAAAGGCCCGGAGACGTAGGCAAAGTTGTGCCGAACTCCATTATCAATCTGCGTGTTATGGTTTGCTATCTATTATTTCATTTCAGATCTGCATATATGTATATGGCTGTCATAATTCCTCTTCTTTCCTCATTCTTTTACCAAGTTTCTCAAATGGTTAATTAATGCATGCAAAATTAAAACTCAACCATAAGTCATTAAAAAATCCGGCGGATCAAGTGGTATCAGAGCTAGTAGACGTTTGGATTTGAGTTTTGCATGTTATCTAGGGAAGAGCTCATCTCAAGGAAGAAAATGGCATCTACAGGAGGACTTTCTCAAAATGAGAAGGAGTTCAGAGATTTGGTGTTTTCCATGGCCGAGATGGTGAAGGTGTTGTATGAAGACTACTTGGAACGAAAGAGCACGGTTCAAGTAAAAGCTTGAAAGAACAACAAAGGAAAGGA
>ML776553.1:7060586-7131110 GCA_009831015.1 Picea engelmannii | reverse complement strand
ATCTACCACTATGTAGCTCAAAACGATCGTCTCGTCCCGTAGTCAAATGGGTTGGAAGGATTTGGCCGGATCTGATGGGGAACCCCTGCATGCAAAGCCAAATACCTGTCCGGAATGCATGCGCCCTAAACAGCTGTATGGGTTGATCTGCAAGATTCCACCGTCGGAATCTGATGAAAACTGTCTCAATGGAAACGCCTTGGCTAGCTCTCCACTGGGTCAGAATGGATCTGCAATCGGGACCACGGTCTACTGCAGATCTGTGAATCTCTCCAATAGCTTGCGCCCTCCTTGGCTAAGCTGCGCCCTCCTCACTGAATGCTCCTGAAAGGTACGATGAAATACCTGGATGGTATCTTCGATAGGCTAGGGTGTGTCTCTCAACACCGAAACCTATCAAGGGTGGTGGTTTCCTCTAGAAATCCACAAAACAACAAGGTCGGCTCTCCTCCTCCTCTGGAAGCTCTCAACATCAAATCATAATCATGCATAATGAGGAATTAGGTCAAATTCCTCTCTATATACCCTTTTCGACCTAATTCTCCTTTGACATCACTTAACCTAGGCACCCTTTCTCCTAAGTGAAATATTTGTTCATTAAGTCGCCCCCTTATCACCTTTTTGTTCTATTTCTTCGTTGACTTAGGCTTAAGTGATTTTCCCTAAGTAATTAGGCTTAATTTATCGTTTAGCCTTAATTCCTCCTTATTTCTCCATCTGGTTCCCTGTTTGTGCCCGACTATAGTCTACGAGAACATATAGACTACTAAGTCACTCCCTGCTGGCCTAATCTTGGGGATGGGACATCACATACTAGACTTGCGCACTGGCTAAGAGTTGAGTGTATGTGTAATAAGGAAATGAACTTGCCTTTATTTATACTGATAAAGTCACCTTATTTTACTGGCAAGGTCAACTTGTCATTTTTTTTCCTTTAACTTTATTTTATTTCTTTTGTAGCCTTTACAAATGTTCCAATGGGAAGACTTGGTCTTCTTGTCATTTATTTTTTTCTAGTACATTCCAGGGTCTTCTATAATGGTTTCTTTGTATTTTCTTATGGAGAATGAATGCCCGAAGTTGCAAAACTTCAACACTCCCTCTCAACGAGGGAGACATTCTCCATACTTGGATTTCTTCTATGATAGAAAAGTTTCTTTATGAGCCATGTTGATGATCCATCTCCACACAACTATGTCTAGCACCTTGGGTCTCAATGAAGACCACACCTGGACCATTCACCTCCACAAGTACACCCTTGTGAGTGAATTTCATTGTAGGTAAACCCCTATGAGTGAGTCTTCCATTCTCTGTTGGTTAAACTACCAATATTGGGAGAATGACATTCGATGCTATCTGACACGTGGAAGCACCTCATGCACCTCAAGTCTGCAGGTAAACTCCTGTAAGTAATGACTATGTCTGGGCCCATTTACCTCAAAGGTAAATGTATTGTTCTCCCTAGGCCATATCTGGGAGAAGGTATGCTTGATTCTTACCTAGGCCACTCACCACCACAAGTACACCCTTGTGAGTGAGTGTCACTTATAGGTAAATCCTTGTAAGTGAATCTTTCATTCTCCACTGGTTAAAATACCAATCCTAGGAGAATGATGCCTGATGTAACCATACACTGGAGGAACACTAGCACCTCGAGTCTTATGTCCTTTGAAGACTACACCTGGGCCATTCACCATAGTGTGCCCGATGCTACCTCTTGGAGAACCATCAACACCTCGAGTCTTTTGTCCTTCAAAGACTACGCCAGGGCCATTCTCCATTGGTTAAATCACCATGACCAACCCCGAGAGAATGTATGTTTGATGCTGTAAAAAATCAACACACCTCTCAGTGAGGGAGACATTCTGCATCATGCCAAGCTTGTCCCTAAATTAAACAAAGTTCGCTCTGGACAGAGGCTTGGTGAGAATTTTCACTATCTACTCATTTGTAGATATGTGTTGAAGCTTCATCGTTCTCTTTTTCACCATGTCTCAGATGAATTCTTGCAAGAAGCTTCTGAAGCCACATTGCTTCACGAATTGTGACACAATATACTATGTATATGTTGTACTAAGTGCTACAGAAGTCTACTTCCTTCTTATCTTGAAAATTGTAATTGATCTCAAGATGAAGTAGCACCTCGAGGTGCTTAATCTGTCTATTGCACTACCTTCCCAATCAGAATTTGTATATCCCTACAACATCACTTCACCACCTGAGACAAACCATATCCAATTGTACCATGTTGGTACCTCAACACATGCTTTATTGCAACCCAATAGAACTGCCTTGGCTTCAACCAAATACTATCTCAGGGTGCTATTTGCAAAGAAAATATTTGGCCTGGTGTTAACAAGGTACATTAAGGATCAAATCAATGTCATCTACATCATGGGATCCACCAAATATGAATCTGAAGCAGAATCACTCAACCTCTTCAGATTTGTCTCCATAGGTGTAACAATAGAATTGTAGTCCATCATATCGAACCTCATCAGTATCCCCTGACTGAGGAAGATCTCTTTTGATCTCTATCACATCTCTAATCCCAAGAAATAGTACATCCAACCAAGATCCTCCATTTCGAACTCTTAGGCCAACTCCCTTTGTGACTAAAGAAAACCTTGTTGTCCAGTCTGCCTCATTGGTTGTTCCCTCTGTGACTGAGGAAAAACCCATACCCCATACCTCTTGACTGGTTTCCTCCTATGTCACTATAGAAAATCCTACTGAAACAAGTGGATCCTCCTAAGATGTCTCACATCTCCTAAAATCCTCTTGCCTCTGAAGATTATGTCTGGACTCATCAACTCATGACACATGTCTGTCAGTCCTGGAAGATTTCTTTCTCCCACCTGAACCTGAGGGGGAACTCCATCTGAATGATCGACTCTCCCTATGAGCCAGCTAACTCCCTCTGACTCTCCCTATGAGCCAGCTAACTCCCTCTGAGATTAGGCTCACTCTGAGTCTGCATGCTACCTCTAAAACTTGACTCCCTCTAAGTATGTACAATCCCTGGAGCCATTTTCTCTCTCTTCATCTGTTGACCTCCTCTGAAGTCTGATCTCCTATGAAATATCATGGGAGGTTGCTCCTCCCTACTCGATCATGAGGGTTGACTCCCTTTGAACTTTGGCTCCATCTAAGATGGTACTTGGTGGGGCCACCTGCCTCACTATTGGTGGAGCCACCTGCTCCTCCTTATAACTGTGACTCTATGTAACTCAAGAAATTGTTAGGGACCTAACCCCTCACATAGGTAGAATAATATATTCTGATGTAATAAAGGTCAATATTAATAAGGCCTAGTAATAAGGAAGAATAAGTAGAATGTAAGAAGACCTAATAGAATCTTTTGGTTCTAGAAGGATCTTCCTCTAGATGGTTCTTTTGATAGACATATTTAGTATAAATAGGATTCGAGGGTATGAGAACTTTTTTCTTGGATATTATTGTAATAGAGATCTGCTCTGCTAGAGGTTTCCCCCTCGAAGAGACAAGTGAACATTGCTCTGAGTAATCAAAATGCTCTTTCTGGTGTTATTCTGGTATCATTTTGGTATTATTGTGGTGTTATTCTGGTATCATTTTAGTATTATTGTGGTGTTGTTATGGTTATATTGTTGTTCATCTGCCATTTCTATCATTTTATTTATGTTCTACATACTTTTTATATATGGAATATTACAAGTGGTATCAGAGCACTTTCCTCGATAGAAAATTGTGGGTTAATTTTTTTTCAGGGTAGAGACGTATTTCGGCATCTTTAAGCTACAAAGATATGTTGTTACGCACATAAACCTGTGGTCGGGGATTCATACACATAGGAAATACAAGTGGTACTTAATCCCACATCTATTGGCCACCCTTGTAACCCTTGTTGGTACCCCTTCGAGTGGTAGCGCATTAGACAACACCTGTATACGGATCGACCTAGATTTCTTGAAGCCCTCTTTAGATAAACTGACCAGTCACGTGACTGCTATAGTGCCACCGAAAACAACACTTGAGAAGATACTCTCTAGTACCTGGGTAGTCGGGTAGTACAACTAAGGGCACGATCTATCCTCCTTAGTTGGTGCCCTGAGATATTGGGCCGAGTACTACTGTTGGACCCCGCACATATATTAGAGAGCTATAGCACAGGGCAAACCCTTGTCTCTAGAACCCTTGAATACCTAACCTTTAGGGACAAAAATAAATAAAAAAACAAAACAAAACAGACAAGATCTATTGCCGCACAACTGTCTCCTGCATTCAAGTTGCCAAATCACTACACATTTCTTCCTGATTAAGCATTTGGAAATTTCATCACTGCAGTATTCTTCAGATCGGAGTATAACTCTGCAGGTGTAAAAAAAATAATTAAAAAAAAAGAGTCAGCATCCTATTGCACCATTTTTTGAGACCTATTCCATTGGATTTATCTCTTCTCCCTTATCACAGTCATACCTATCATTTTTCAGCAAATGTTTTGACCCCGCCCACCCCTTTTCGGTTCCCTTGTCATCATGGCCCATACCCATAGCTAAGACTTGGAAGCTCACTTCAATACCTTGCAATCTAATTTCACAGAGACCCAATAAGAAGTGAGACAACTCAGTGCCAATATTGCCACCATCAATAAAAACATGCATTCCTCCATCGCCGCCTCAATCAAGGAACTCAAAGAAGACCTCAAACAAGACATTACTACCCATCTTGAATCTGTCGCTATGATGATCTGCACCAAGCTGCATATCCCTGAAAATTCCCCTTTATCTAACCCACCTTTGCATACTGAAGCTGAAACTTCCTCTCATTCCCATAATTTTCAGCCCCATCACTTTCAGCTTGACCTACGCCTTCCACATGTGAATGTGACCAAATTTGATGGCTCAGATCCCACTAGTTGGGTAACTCAAATGGAACATTATTTCTCTTTGTACAACATTACAGATGAGTTGGCCAAACTCCGATATGGTGTTCTCCATCTAGATCAAGAACGTTGGCAATGGTGGAAATGGAGAAAAACTTCCCGTCAAGGGTATGTTTCTTGGACACACTTTGTGGCAGAGCTTTATGAATGATTTGACACTAACACCAACCATTTGGGCTATTTGACAAAGTTGAAACAATCTGGCATTGTGGAAGACTTTATAACTTCTTTTGAGCGACTTGTTTTTCGTACAGAGGGCATGTTTGATGCTTTTTTTCTGAGAATCTTTTATCAATGGCCTCAAGGATGAGATTCATGCCCATGTCCTCATGGATCGGCCTCATAGTTGGGTGGAGGCTACTAAAAGAGATAAGGAATCACAATAGGTTGTCTCTTCTCAAAACCAGAAACCCTTCTTTATTCCTCGCACTAAACCAGTAAATCCCACTCCTCCTTCTACTCCACTAAAGATCCAAAAATTGACCAGGGCTGAAATGGCTGAACGCCAACTCATAGGCCTTTGTTATAATTGTAATGAAAAATATTTTCTGGGACACAAGTGTAAGGAACAAAATATTTTTATGGCCATATCGGAGGATGTTTCAGAAGAGGATGTTGAAGCTCCCCTTGTGTCTGTGTCACCTGAACCCACTAACATAACCCCTCCCTCAGACCCTCCCAAAGTAGAACCAATCATTTCCCTAAATGCTCTCACTGGCTTCTCTGCTCCCCAAACCCTCAAGCTAATTGGTTACATCAAGCATAGGAAGGTCATCATTCTTGTTGATGGTGGAAGCACCCATAATTTTATTCATCGCTGCATTGCCCAAGAAACTAATTGTTATATCTGTGTAGTCAATAATTTCCAAATCATGATTTCCAATGGCGGGTCCATGAAATGTGGAGGGCGTTGTGAAAATGTGTCTCCAAATTGGTGACTACCACCTGAAATCTCATATGTTTGCTATCGACATGGGTGGTTGTGACATTGTGTTGGGTACAAACTGGCTAAGGACTTTGGGTCCCATTCTCATGGATTTTAAGGAATTAACCATGTAATTCGACCAGGAGAACCAAAAATATAAGTTCCAAGGCATCATCGTCGGTTCCCCTGAGATCATTAGTTCCCATTGCATGGAAAAGATGCTAAAAAAAGGTCATTCTGGCGTTATTGCCCAACTCCATGCCATACAAGCAAATGAGACACCCTCTGTGCCGCAGTACCTAAAATCCATCCTCTCTAAACATCAAGTGGTTTTTTCCACTCCCCAGGGACTCCCTCCTTCCCATGGTGTTCATGATCATTCCATTTCTCTTGTCCCAGGAAGCCTTCCTCCCAATATATGTCCCTATCATTACCTCTTTTCCCAAAATAATTAAATTGAGAACATGGTTCAAGAATTGCTTAATGCAGGTGTTATTCACCCTAGTACAAGCCCCTACTCTTCTCCTCTGGTCATGGTCCTTAAGAAAGAAGGTTCTTGGCACATGTGTCCTAACTTCTGCACCCTCAACAAACTCACCATTAAAGACAAATTTATCATTACTGTCATTGATGACCTCTTGGATGAATTAAGTGGCGCCCATTTCTTTACTAAACTTGATCTTCATTCTGGCTACCACCAGATCCATATGAAAGAGGCAAACATTCCTAAGACTACCTTTATAACTCATGAGGGCCACTATGAGTTTTTAGTCATGCCCTTTGGCTTGTGTAATGCTCCCTCCACTTTCCAAAGCCTTATGAATCATGTATTTTGTCATTTTCTCCATCATTTTGTCTTAGTTTTCTTTGATGATATCCTCATCTATAGAAAAACCTGGACATACCATCTTTCTCATGTGGATTGAGTTCTCCATCTACTCTCTCAGCCCCAACTTTTCCTGAAACAATCTGAATGTGATTTTGACGCCTCAGAAGTCGAGTACTTGGGTCATCTTGTTGGCAAGGTTGGCGCCAGGGTGGATCCTAAAACGATCGAAGCTATGCAAAACTGGCCTCACCCAAAGACTCTCAAAATATTGCGTGGATTTTTGGGCTTAACATGTTATTATCGCAAGTTTGTTAAGAATTATGGAAAGATTGTGACACCTCTCACTGCACTCCTTAAAAAGAATTCTTTCACTTGGACTCCAAAAACTGCTGAGGATTTTCAAACCTTGAAGATGTCCATGTGCACCACTCCAGTCCTAACCCTTCTTGATTTCACAAAGAACTTTGTCCTGGAATGTGATGCTTCAGGGAAAGGAATTGGCATTTTCCTTATGAAAGAGGGTCGGCCTTTGGCCTTTACCAGCAAACAACTGTTTAAACGAAATTTGGGAAAATCAATCTATGAAAAGGAAATGTTGGCTATTTTTCATGTCGTTGATCTTTGGCGTCCTTATCTATTGGGGAAACGCTTCCAAATTAAGACAGATCATCAAATACTCAAGTTTTTTCTGGAACAACGCATTTCCTCCCCAGAGCAACAAAAATGGGTGATTAAGCTCTTTGGATATGATTTTGAGGTCATTTACAAGAAAGACAAAGAAAATGTGGTTGCATATGCACTTTCCCAAAAATATGAAGATGAAGGGTCCCTTTTTTCTCTCTTTTTCATTGTACCAGATTGGCTCCAAGTTGTTCGCCAAGAATGGCTACACGATCCCAAAAGTTCACATCTGATACAACAATTGCAGTCCAATTCTCTAGTTTCCCCAGGATACTCTTGGCTCCATGATGAGCTTCGATACAAAGGCCGTTTGTATTTAGGTAAACAATCAAAACTTAAATCCATGGTACTTTTTGAGCTTCATGCTACACCCACAGCTGGGCACTCTGGGTTTACCAAAACCTATGATAGGGTCAAATGTTCTTTTTTCTGGGAGGGTATGAAACAATAAGTTCGTAATTTTGTGGCTGAATGTGATGCGTGTCAACGCAACAAGGGTGAAACAGTCAAATCTCCTAGCACACTACAACCGCTTCTGATTCCACCTGCTATTTGGTGGGATATCTCTATGGATTTTATTGTAGGCTTACATAAATCGGGAAATAAATCAGTCATCATGGTGGTAGTTGATCGTCTTTCCAAGCATGCTCATTTTTGTGCTCTTCAACACCCATTTACAACATCCATTGTGGCTCAACTTTTCATGGATCAGGTCTTCAAGCTTCATGGCATGCCACATTCTATTGTTTCTGATCGCGACCCAAATTTCACCAACAACTTTTGGCAAGAATTGTTCAAGCTAAAAGGCACCCAATTTCATCTCAGCACAACTTATCATCCCCAAACTGATGGTCAAACTGAAGTTGTCAACAAGTGTTTGGAAACATATTTGAGGTGTTTTTCCCCTGAAAAGTGAAATCAATGGGCTCAATGGTTACCACTAGCTGAATGGTGGTACAACACTTCATACCATACAACTACCCACATGCCTCCTTTTGAAGCGGTATATGGACAAAAGCCACCTTCAGTTCTCTCATATTTTCCAGGTGTCTCGAAGGTCCAGAAGGTTGACCAAACGCTTACAGTTCAAGAGGCTATTCTCCATACCCTCAAAGAGAATTTGGTCATGGCCCATAATCGCATGAAGCAACAAGAAGATCAAGGTCTCTCTGAACATCAATTTGTAGAAGGGGATCAGGTGTTTCTTCAACTGCAACCTTCAAGAAAAATTCCCTTGAGGCTGACCATTGTCAGAAACCGGTGCCCAAATTTTATGGTCCTTATATCGTTCTCAAGCGTGTGGGACAGGTGGTCTATCAGTTAGCTTTGTCCAGTCATTCTAAGCTACATCCTATTTTTCATGTTTCCTGCTTAAAGAAGGTGATTGGAACTAAGTGCCAAACTCAAACCAACCTTCCCGAGTTGGACGAAGAAGGCTCCATTTGGCTATAACCACAAGAATTTTTGGACCGGCGTGAGCATCATTTTTGGACCTAGCCTACTCTATCCTAACCTAGTCTATCCTAGCCTAGCCTACTCTATCCTAGCCTACTCTACCTAGCTTACTGTACCTAGCCTAGCCTACTCTAGCTAGCCTTCTCTATCTTAGACTAGCCTAGCCTAGCCTACTCTATCCTAGCCTACTCTACCTAGCCTAGCCTACTCTATCCTATCCTAGCCTACTCTATCTAGCCTACTCTACTTAGCCTAGCTTGGCCTAGCTTTCTCTATCATAGCCTACTCTACCTAACGTAGCCTACTCTATCCTAGCCTACTCTACCAAGCCTAGCCTAACATAGCCTACTCTACCTAGCCTAGCCTCGCCTAGCCTACTCTAACTAGCCCAGGCTACTCTATCATAGCCTAGCCTACTCTATTCTAGCCTACTATATACTAGCCTACTCTACCTAGCCTAGCCTACTCTATCCTAGCCTACTCTATCTAGCCTAGCCTAGTCTAGCATAGCCTACTCTATCCTAGCCTACTCTAGCCTAGCGTACTCTATCCTAGCCTACTCTACCTAGCCTAGCCTACTCTTCATATCCTAGCTTAACCTAGCCTACTCTACCTAGCCTAGCCTACTCTCTCTTAACCTAGCCTACTCTACCTAGCCTAGCCTACTCTATCCTAGCCTAGCCTACTCTACCTAATCTAGCCTAGTCTAGCCTACTCTACTTAGCCTACTCTACCTAGCATAGCCTAGCCTACTCTATCCTAGCCTACTCTACTCTATCATAGCCTACTCTACCTATCCTAGCCTACTCTAGCCTAGCCTAGCCTACTATATCCTAGCCTAGCCTAGCCTAGCCTACTCTACCTAGCCTACTCTATCCTAGCCTAGCCTATTCTATCATAGCCTACTCTACCTAGCCTAGCCTATGCTATGCTACCCTAGTCTAGCCTGGCCTGCTTTATCCTAGCCTTCTCTATCCTAGCTTACTCTATTCTAGCCTACTCTACTTAGCCTAGTCTACTTTATCCTAGCTTAGCTTAGCTTAGCCTACTCTATCCCAGCCTACTCTACCTAGCCTAGCCTACTCTATCCTAGCCTAACCTACTCTGTCCTAGCCAACTGTATCCTAGCCTACTCTACCTAGCCTAGCCTAGCCTAGCCTACTTTACTCTTGCCTACTCTACCTAGCCTACTCTACCTAGCCTAGTCTTCTTTATATTAGCCTAGCCTACTCTAACTTACTCTACTTAGCCTAGCCTAGCCTAGCCTACTCTATAATAGCCTACTCTATCCTAGCCTGGCTTAGCATAACCTACTCTATCCTAGCCTACTCTACCTACCCTAGCCTACTCTATCCTAGCCTAGCCTAATCTACCTAGCCTAGCCTACTCTATCCTAGCCTTATCTATCCTAGCCTAGCCTAGACTATCCTAGCCTACTCTACCTAGCCTAGCCTACTCTATGTTAGCCTAGTCTACTCTACCTAGATTAGCCTACTCTATCCTAGCCTAGCCTAGCCTACTCTACTTAGCCTACTCCACTTAGCCTAGGCTACCTTAGGCTACTCATTCCTAGCCTACTCTACCTAGCCTAGCCTACTCTATCCTAGCCTAGCCTATCCTACTCTACCTAGCCTACTCTACCTAGTCTAACCTAGCATAGCCTACTCTACCTAGCCTAGCCTAGCCTACTCTACCTAGCCTAGCCTAGCCTACTCTATCCTATCCTAGCCTAGCCTAGCCTACTCTAATCTAGCCTATTCTATCCTAGACTACTCTACCTAGCCTAGCCTAGCCTACTCTACCTAGCCTAGCCTACTCTATCTTAGCCTAACATTCTCTACCTAGCCTAGTCTACTTTATCCTAGCCTAGCCTAGCCTACTTTATCCAAGCCTACTCTACCTATCCTACTCTATCCTAGCCTACTCTACCTAGCCTAGCCTACTCTATCCTAGCCTACTCTACTCTATCGTAGCCTACCCTACCTAGTCTAGCTTACTCTATCCTAGCATAGTCTAGCCTAGCCTAGCCTACTCTATCTTAGCCTAGCCTATTCTACTTAGCCTAGCCTAGCCTACTCTATCTAGCCTAGCCTAGCCTAGCCTACTCTACCTCGCCTACTCTATCCTAGCCTAGCCTTGCCTAACCTAACCTACTCTATCATATTCTACTCTATCCTAGCCTACTCTACCTAGCCTAGCCTACTCTACGTTGCCTAACCTACTCTACCTAGCCTAGCCTAGCCTAGCTTACTCTACCTAGCCTATTCTTCTCAGTCTCGCCTAGCCTACTCTATCCTAACCTACTCTATCCTAGCCTACTCTACTCTATCCTAGCCTACTCTCACTAGCCTACTCTACCTAACCTAGCCTACTCTATCCTAGCCTAGCCTACTCTACCTAGGCTACTCCATCCTATCCTACTCAAGCTAGCCTACTCTAGCTTAGCCTAGCCTAGGTTAGCCTAGCCTACTCTACCTAGCCTAGCCTATCCTAGCCTATCCCTTCCTAGCCTAGCCTAGCCTAGCCTATCCTAGCCTAGCCTATCCAGAGTTTGTACTTAAGGCTTTAAAAAGTACAGTGTCTAGGCATCCGAAAGTTAGTAAGATGTAAAAAGGGAGGAGGGTATACCTTCAGGAAAGGAAGCTAGGGTTGATTTCTAGGTTGTCGCTGTCTAGCTTCCAACTGTTCCTGGATGTTTATATCTCTTTCAATTGTAACCTATGAATGTTCAAGTTCTACCCGAGTTTTAGTCGTTTTAAGTGTGGTATCAAAGAGATTTAAAGCAATATGGGTTTGACCTATCAAACCGGGTTCAATATTGGGTTGTCTTACAATAGGGACAGTCATAGAGGAACATAAAATTTAAAGAAATCCGAAAGTTTTATGCTGTATCAATTTGATTTTATAAAAGAGAACTTTAGAAATCAATTTTAAAAGCAAATTGCAAACCAAAGGCCTTTTTCTGTAACTGCGTTATATTTGAAATAAATGATGTATGAATTATGGGAAAAACATTAAGTTGTCTATAGAATAAGGCTCCTATCAAAAGAGAATCTCACTTTGTAAACATGAGAAGAAAATAAGATAAGAAATGGTCCGATGAAGCATAAAATATGACAACCTAAATATTTACAGGTCGTGTACCTGCTAGTAGCCGATACAGAGGAAAAACTGTAAACAATAGATAGCTAAACATTAATCACTGCAGTAGAAGTTTTACTAAATTTCAATGCGACATTCATCAGATATATATAAGTGAAATAAGAATGAATATGAAATAATAGAGAGAACGAACTCATAACACAGTAGTAACGGAATTAGGAATCTCTGGATTGCTTTGTATTAATTCTCCAAAAGAGACAGTCTCTATTACAATTAATCAAAAAGGTCCAGCCTTTTTTCTTTCTTCAAAATGTATATTTATACAAATTTTTATGCGCTGGAATCTCAATAGTTCCAGAGGTTTTCAGTTACAATCAAAAGGAGTTGAAACGTTTCGTTTCTTTATCTTTGTTCTCATCTGGCACCCGAAACCTGTCTCTTCGCATGCTCCTTGCAAATAACGCACTTCTCCACCAGCTGTGATATCAACTTAGATGGCTCTGTTTGATTATTTGCCTAAAAAATATAGTAGTCTTTCATCAATAGCGACAGCTTTCCTTCCACCTGTTGATCTTTGGCATTGATAGAGCATAACAGTATACTTGGTTTAATTAGCCATTTGTCTATTTGCACTATGCTTGTTTGAGCTATTTGTGATATTTCAGCTAATTCTCTTTCTTCCTTTTCCTTGATATTAAGCATATATTTAGTTGTATTGATCTGACCCAGTATCTCCATGCCACTTTCACCATCGGAACCCAAACAAATCTCACTTAACAAACCAAAACTTTCTTCGCAAGATTTCCTTAGCTTCATAGCTTGTTGTTTTCCTTCGGATATATTTCGCTCCCATTCTTTCAACAAGATATTACCCCTGGCCTGCTCTGCGATGGGAAAACTAGAACTACTGCTTGTTTCCCTTCTCGTTGTGGCTATAATAGCTTCCTGGAATGCCACCCGAGCTGCTCCGACATCCCTTTCTTTAAGAGAGAGGTTTTCCAACACCTGATCAATGAGTTGGAAGCTGCTTTGAATTGTTTCTTCTATTCTTGCTTGCTCTAAAGTCACACTTGCCTGATCTTTAGCAACATCCTCTATCGTAGCTAGTTTAGCCTCTACTGTCTTGATCAAATGATTTTTTCATTTTAGCTGATATTTTAGGGTCCCGAATGAATATTGGTTCGCCGTGGCGAAAGCACCCAATGTTCCTGCTATTTGTGTCGTGAATTACTTTCTTCATATTTTTCCCATCAATTAAAATTTTTAATTTCTTAGAGACAGTACCTACCTCTTGGTAGAGTTCTTGTCTCACAACCACTTTCCTTGATCCGAAATCGGATTCAGAATCCTGACAGGGCTTGAAAAATGCTCAAAAATGAAAGTGCTCGGAATCCGATGAAACCTATGCCATTGCGTCCGTCTCGTTTTACTGATTTCGGTGGTATATTTACTTTGTCAAACAGAGTCCGTATGGAGAAGATATCGCATTCTGTCTGAAAAGTCAAACAGGCAAAAAAATAATGTTGACTGTGCAGTCCGTACAGTCCGTACGGACGTTGATGTGGCAGGTCCGTACACTGACGTGGCAGGGACGACACATGGAAGGTTCGTATAGAGACACGTGGCAGGTCCATACAGGACACGTGGAGGCTCCAGGTGATGACACGTGTCAGGAAGATTTGGACTTTTTGGCGCACAGTTGGGCCAATCTGAAGGCGACACGTGTCACCAGTGGAAGGGTCATATGGCGTGGCGACCGTACGATGATGTCAGCAGATGATGTGGAAGGATGACCGAAACAGTACGGGGAGTGACGTGACAAGGTTGACTGGACCGTACGGAAGCTGACGCGGCGATTGACGTGGACGAATCATCAGTTGACACACGGAAATTATTTGGTCGAATGATTGGGTGCCACGTGGCCCAATCATGGGCTGCCACGTGGCACCCCTATATTGGCTAATGACTCGTTATGTAAAATTTATGCGGAGTCCACCGGGTTTGAACCGTGGACCTTCCCCACTGACGCAACGTTTTAACAAAGTCCCGTGACCACTGCGCTACGTATTGGTGCTTGTAATGTAAACGGGATAATATTTATTTAAGTTTGAATGTTGTGTTTTTCGCCGGGGGGTCAGGCCGAGGATTGGCCCTGACCCGCAGTTTCATTATGTAACTGTTCCATATGTTATATGCACGGGGTTTTTAAACTATAACCCGTGGTTATATGCGACCACACCTTACAACAGCGCGCGGGTGTTTTAAATGTTATGTTCGTGGTTGTAACGGTTCCATATGTCACATGTGACCACGGAGTTGGGCGCATTTTTTTAAATATGGTTTCCAGACGGTTGGGGCGCGATTGTAACCGTTAGCCCGAGGGCACATGCAAAACGCCAATATGACCGGTGCTAGTGCGCGAAAGGGGCAGGGCCAGCGCTTAGCCTAAGGGCTAGCGCTCGGCCATATGGTGCTCATGTGACCGAAAAAGGGGGCGCGCGCCAGAGCTCGGGGGGATAATCCCGAATTTAACCAATTTATGGTTATAAAGTGGGTTTTATAACCACTTTTTGAGTTTTATTGTTAATTAAACTCATTTTTAATGTAATTAATCCATTTTTGGGGGTTATTGGGCAGTTTTGGAGCCTAATTTTTGGGAGGAAGTTGAGGATGAGCAACCAACTTTCCCAGCTATATAACCAAGGCCTGATTGAGGCATGGGGACAACTTTTGGGGCATTCAAAGCAGAATGATGCTGAGAAAAAGCCAAGCCAAAGCCAGTTTGAGGCAGAGAAGATGTTGAGGAGGAGACGCTGTCAGATCATTTCTGGGAGCTCTGGACGTTCGTTTTGCGTGCCATTTTCTTTGCATGGTTCTAGAGATCTGAGCGAACATGACCAGATTAGTCTTGTAGCCATTTGGCATTGCAGTGATGTACTTTTGAGCTTTCGAACAGAAATAGAGAAGCCTCCCTCACAGAGAAAAGGCCCGGAGACGTAGGCAAAGTTGTGCCGAACTCCGTTATCAATCTGCATGTTATGGTTTGTTGTCTTTTATTGCATTTTAGATCTGCACATATGTATATGGCTGTTATAATTCCTCTTCTTTCCTCATTCCTTCACTAAGTTTTTCAAATGGTTAATTAACACATGCAAAATTAAAACTCAAACCATAAGTCATTAAAAGATCCGGCAGATCATTCCTCTTCTTATTGAAGAAGAATTCATTCGGAGGTAGCTCTTCTACTAATATAGGTGTCAATTTTACACCCAAAATCCAACCTACGTCCGAGATTTCCTTTACAGATTGTAGGGGGGTAATGGAGGCGATGGGATCGTCGACCTATTTAGAAGATTTCTCGAGAGTAATGACTGAAGTTGGATCGCTTGGAGGACCGGAAGCCTCAGATTCCTGTTTCGGGCCCCCAAATTGCTCTTCTTTATCCTATTGTTCTTCTTGGCTGGATGCTGAACCTTTAGAGCCTTCGGCTTCTGTTTGCTGCTCCTCTACTATCGTCGGATTTTCACCCCGTAATACTGGAGGAACGCAACTCCGCCTATGCTCTTGGAATCTAACAACATCGACCCTCTCTTCGGGAGACAGGGCTTGTATTCAAGCCAAAACTTCGTCATAAGATTTTGTGCCTCAGAAAATATCATCATGAGGCGAATTCTTGTGCTCAAATCTTTTAAGGCCACAGCTGGCCAAATGATTTCTCACGACCCTGTGTGGATCATGTTTCTTGAATTCGATGTGAACCAAATTTATATCTTCTAGGGATGCTGCCTCGGCCTTTGCATGCTTGAAGTCTAATAATGAATAGGTGTTTAAATGAATAGGATAAGGTGGCCATACCTTTTTTGAAAACCCTTTCAGTTCTTTACTTATATCGCCAATTATGGTTTGTCGGGCGATCTCACGACAAGCCAGCCTGTTAGGTATGAGTAAGGGTAAATCATGTGGAGGGACAAAAGCGCTGAAAACCCTGATATATGAAAATTCTTTCTCCACATGCCAGTCGGCCACTCTTCTTAAATTTGTCGTGATGCTATCTGATATCCTGGGTGGAGGATTACTGAAGATGGCAACATGCATCGGTACCATCACCCAGTTGGAGATTTCGTATACAAAATCTGAAGCCTTGTCCTCCCAAATCTTAGAATGGTATGCATGGACTGGCTCAGCATCCGATGGAGCCCAACTCCAATTCATCAAGGGAAAAGGCGTCATGGAACATACTGCGTCCATAAGATATGCGGACATAAAAAATGAAGCAACTTTCCCGCTCTCTTTCTGCGTCCGATATTCTGTAATCCAACTGGTCAGACTATCTGATAACATTTTGGCCCAGTTGAAAGAAGAGCCTTCTGCTACTGAGTATATCAAGGGCACCCATGGGAGGAAAAAATGCGTGGTGTCTTCCCTCCCATACAATCTACAGGTCATTATCGCTACATATTTGAACTGTGGTTCCAAAGAAGATATGGAATAAATTCCATTGTTGTCTGCCTTGAACTTTGCTAGGTGTGAGACCCACTCCTTGATAAAATCAGATAAACTTTTCGCGTATTTATCACATTCCTTCTGTTTAAAACCCTCTAGAAACTCTGCATTGTATGTGAAGTCTGATGTGGGTGGTAACTTGTACATCGCCTATAAGTTTTCTGGTCTAAAGGTCCCGACAATGACCTTTTTCTCGTCGATGATGGTTTTAGTAGGGATGTCTACATGATCTAGCGCCCATCAGATCATGTCATAGTAAGGCAGAAGGCGTGGCCTAGCCACTACTTTGTGAATCTCTGCCTGGACAACGATCTTGTATTTGGTAGTCATGTCTTCTTTCTCATTGTCACTGGAATCGTCCGAACAATTCACCACATCTGATTGCAAAACCTCTGAGACATATGACCAGGTTCGCATGGAATCAACGCTCTGAGGTGAAGTATCCGAAACATTATTAGAACCTTGTCCTGAAACCTCAGCGCTTGCCTTGGATGCTTTTCGTGGGGCCATGACAGGGGATTGTAACTTAGCTCTTCTGCAATAAAAATGCGTATACATATATAAGTTAGCTTACTGAGAAAAACTTCTTTGTGCGGGATAGAAATGAACTTTATGAATAAAATAGGAAGCAAAAGATCTATATCTTCGAACATTTAACACATCGATGTCCTTATGAACAGAACGGTCCAATCATATTTAGATATAGATTTTGGCAATAAAAACCATATCCTTCTTTGTCGTTTCTCCTTATTTCCAATTAATGCCATAAAATTCGATGGTTCGTGGCACAAGCTGGCGCAAGGAACATTTGAAATTACCTCGTAAATTGTGCATTATTATCATTTGCATTAAACATTGATTATGTTGGCTTGGCTTCCTTAATTAGGATTTAAATCAACATTTCGGTGTTCGTTGTATCGGGACTTTTAACTCTAACCTTTCGAGCCTCTAAAACCTGAGACTGTGATGATTAGATTTAATTAAGTAAGGATGTAACTAAGATTAAGTGTTTTTAATTAATTATGCTTTCATTTATATCACGACTTCATGGCTTGGGACTTCGAAGGTAAAGTTTCTGGGAGGAATGTAAATCGAGTCGTGAAATCCTGAGAAACTTAATCATGGTCAAAACTAATCAACCTTGACTCTAACCTGGGTTACTTAGGTAAAAGATTTGTGGCTTCGTGTTTCAAAGTTTTAGCGGTAATGTTTTAGGAGAAAGTGAACGTCGAGACGTGAAATCCCGATAGCACTTGACTAGGGTTTACATGGTCTCACTCTTAGCTTTCACCTGAGGTAAGCTTTTAAAACTTTTCCTGACCTCGCACATCGGGGTGTGTAAATCTTGTGACTTGTAACTCCCGAAGAGAAATATTCCAAGGTACAAAAAGCAACAACCTTCGTTCAACGATAACAAGTGGTAAATTGTGAAACATCACATCTACCGCTATTTCGCATGTCGAGACTACTAAGATTTTCAGTAGGTGAATGTCATGAAGCGAAAACGAACTTAAGAACCGACATTTGTCCTTTAAAATAAATTTGAACCAAAAAATAAAAAGGCGGCTCCAACACCTAGCTTATCCTCCTTTAGCCCAGTCTAGCCTATCCTAGCATAGCCTAGCCTAATCTTCTCTAGCCTAGACTACCATAGCCTAGCCTACTATAGCCTAGCCTAGCTTAGCATACTCTAGCCTAGCCTAATCTACTCTAGCCTAGACTACTCTAGCCGAGCTTAGTCTACTATAGCCTAGCCTAGATTAGTCTACTCTAGCCTAGCCTAGCCTGGCTTAGCCTAACTTAGCCTACTCTAGCCTAGCCTACTCTTGCCTATGATAGCTTACTCTAGCCTAACCTAACACAGCCTACTCTATCTACACTAACCTAGACTAACCTTGCCTACTCTAGTGTAGCCTACTCTAGCCTAGCCTACTTTATCCTAGCCTAACCTGTCCTAGCCTAGCCTTGCCTAACATACTCTAGCCTAGCCTAGTCTAGCATACTCTAGCCTAGGCTAGCCTAGAACTACCTATCCTAACCTAGCCTGCCTTGCCTAGCCTAATTTACTCTTACCTACCATAGCCTTCTCTAGCCTAGCATAGCCTATCCTAGCCTAGTTTAGCGTACTCTAGCCTAACATAACCTAGCTTAGCTTAAGCTAGCTTTGCCTAGCTTAGCTTAGCCTAGCTTTCCCTAGCTTAGCTTAGCCTAGCTTAGCTTAGCCTAGCCTGCCCTAACTTAGCCTACTCTAGCCTAGCCTAGTTTAGCCTAGCCTAGCCTATCCTAGCCTAATCTTCTTTAGCCTAGACTACTATAGCCTAGCCTACTATAGTCTAGCCTAGCTTAGCCTACTCTAGCCTAGCTTAATCTACTCTAGCCTAGACTACTCTAGCCAAGCTTAGCCTATCTTAGCCTAGCTTAGCCTAGCCTCGCCTAGCTTAGTCTAGCCTAGCATACTCTAACCTAGAACTACCTATCCTAACCTAGCCTACCTTGCCTAATCTAACTTACTCTTACCTACCCTAGCCTAGCCTACTCTAGCCTAGCCGAACCTACTCTACCTAGCCTAGCCTACTCTACCTAGCCTAGCCTAATCTATCCTATCCTAGCTTAGCCTACTCTACCGAGCCTAGCCTAGCCTAGCCTACTCTGCCTAGCCTAATTTACTTTATCCTAGCATAGCCTAGCCTAGTCACTCTATCCTAGCATACTCTACTTAGCCTAGCCTACTTGATTCTAGCCTACTCTACCTAGCCTAGCCTACTCTACCTAGCCTAACCTACTCTATCCTAGCCTACTCTACCTAGCCTAGCCTAGTCTGCTCTATCCTAGCCTACAATACCTAGTCTACTCTATCCTAGCCTAACCTATTCTACCTTGCCTAGCCTACTCTACCAAGCCTAATCTAGCCTAGCCTACTCTAGCCTAGCCTACTCTACCTAGCCTAGCCTAGCCTAGCCTACTCTATCCTAGCCTATTCTACCTAGCCTAGCCTAGCCTGGCCAAGCCTACTCTATCCTAGCCTACTTTATCCTAGCCTACTCTACCTAGCCTAGCCTACTCTATCCTAGCCTAGCCTACCTTACTTTACCTAGACTAGCCTACTTTATCTTAGCCTAGTCTACTCTACCTAGCCTAGCCTACTCTATCCTAACCTAGTCTATCCTAGTCTAGCCTACTTTATCCTAGCCTACTCTACCTAGCCTAGCCTACTCTAGCTAACCTACTCTATCCTAGCCTAGCCTAGCCTAGCCTACTCTATCCTAGCCTACTCTACCTAGCCTAGCCTACTCTATCCTAGCCTAGCCTACTCTACTTAGCCTAGCCTAGCCTAGCTTTCTCTATCTTAGCCTATTCTACCTAACGTAGCCTACTCTAACTAGCCTAGCCTAACCTAGCCTACTCTACCTAGCCTAGCCTACTTTATCCTAGCTTACTCTACCTAGCCTAGCCTAATCTATCCTAACCTACTCTACCTAGCCTAGCCTACTCTACCTAGCCTAGCCTACTCTATCCTAGCCTAGCCAACTCTACCTAGCCTAGCCTACTCTATCCTAGCCTAGCCTAGCCTAGCCTACTCTACCTAGCCTAGCCTAGCCTAGCCTACTCTACCTAGCCTAGATTACTCTAACCTAACCTACTCTACCTAGCCTAGCCTACTCTATCTTAGCCTACTCTATCTAGCCTAGCCTAACCTAGCTTACTCTACCTAGCCTACTCTACCTAGTCTAGCCTAGCCTAGGCTACTCTAGCCTAGTCTACTCTATCCTAGCCTAGACTACTCTATCCTTGCCTAGCCTACCCTACTCTATCCTAGTATACTCTTCCTAACTTAGCCTACTTTATCCTAGCCTGGCCTAGCGTACTCTATCCTAGTCTACTCTACCTAGCCTAGCCTAGCCTAGAATAATCTACCTAGCCTAGACTACTCTACCAAGCCTAGCCTATCCTAGCATACTCTATCCTAGCCTACTAAACCTAACCTAGCCTACTCTATCCTAGCCTAGCCTAGCATTGCCTGCTCTATCCTAGCCTACTCCACCTAGCCTAACCTACTTTATCCTAGCCTACTCTACCTAGCCTAGCCTACTCTACCTAGCCTAGCCTAGCCTATCCTACTCTATCCTAGCCTATTCTACCTAGCCTAGCCTAGTGTAACCTACTCTATACTAGCCTACTATAGCTACCMTAGCCTACTCTATCCTAGCCTAGCCTAAACTAGCCTACTCTATCCTAGCCTAGCCTAAACTAGCCTACTCTTCCTAGCCTAGCCTAGCATAGCCTACTCTACCTAGCCTAGTCTACTCTATCCTAGCCTAGCCTAGACTAGCCTACTATACCTATCCTAGCCTACTCTACCTACCCTAGCCTACTCTATCCTAGCCTACTCTACCTAACCTAGCCTAACCAAGTCTACTCTATACAAGCCTACTTTATCCTAGCCTACTCTACCTAGCCTACTCTATCCTAGCCTAGCCTACTCTGCCTAGCCTAGCCTACTCTATCCTAGCCTAGCCTGCTCTATCCTAGCCTAGCCTAGCCAACTCTATCCTAGCCTACACTACCTAGCCTACTCTACCTAGCCTACCCAACTTTACCTAGCCTAGCCTACTCTATCTCAGCCTAGTTTACTCTACCTAGCCTAGCCTACTCTATCCTAGCCTAGCCTACTCTATCTTAGCCTACACTACCTAGCCTACTTTACCTAGCCTAGCTTAGTCTACTCTAGCTAGCCTACCCTATCCTAGCCTAGCCTAGCCTAGCCTACTATATCCTAGCCTACTCTACCTAGCCTAGCTTAGCCTACTCTACTTAGCCTAGCATAGCCTAGCTTACTCTATCCCAACCTACTCTACCTAACTTAGCCTACTCTAACCTAGCCTACTCTATGTAGCCTAGCCTAGCCTAGCTTACTCTAACTAGCCTACTCTACGTAGCCTAGCCTACTCTACCTAGCCTAGCCTACTTTATCCTAGCCTAGCCTAGCCTACTCTACTCTAGATTAGCCTACTCTATCCTAGCCTAGCCAAGCCTAGCCTAGCCTAGCTTAGACTAGCCTACTCTACCTAGCCTAGCCTAGCCTAGCCTACTCTACCAATCCTAGGTTAGCCTAGCCTACTCTTTCGTAGCCTAGTCTACTTAGCCTAGCCTACTCTATCCTAGCATAGCTTAGCCTACTCTATCCTATCTTACTCTACCAAGCCTGGCCTAACCTAGCCTACTCTATCATAGCCTATCCTAGCCTAGCCTACTCTACCTAGCCTAGTCCTACTCTACCTAGCCTAGCCTAGCGTACTCTAGTTTAACTTAGCCTACTCTACCTAGCCTAGCCTACTCTATACTAGCCTAGCTTAGCCTAATCTACCTAGCCTAGCCTACTCTATCTTAGCCTAGCCTAGCCTACTCTATCCTATCCTAGCCTAGCCTACTCTATCACAGCCTACTCTACCTAGCCTAGCCTACTCTATCCTAGCCTACTCTACCTATCCTATCCTACTCTATCCTATCCTAGCCTAGCCTAGCCTAATCTATCCTAGCCTATTCTACCTAGCCTACTCTATCCTAGCCTAGCCTTCTCTAGCCTAGCCTACTCTATCCTAGCCTAGCCTACTCTACCTAGCCTACTCTACCTTGCCTAGCCTACCCTAGCCTACTCTACCTAGCCTAGCCTACTTTACCTACTCTACCTAGCCTAGCCTAGACTAGCCTACTCTACCTAGCCTAGCCTACTTTACCTACTCTACCTAGCCTAGCCTAGCTTATCCTACTCTATAGTAGCCTACTCTACCTAGCCTAGCCTGCTCTATCCTAGCCTATCCTATCCTAGCCTAGTCTACTCTATCCTAATCTTCTTCAGCTTAGCCTAGCATAACCTACACTAGCCTAGCCTAATCTACTCTAGCCTAGACTACTCTAGCTGAGCTTCTCCTAGCTTATCCTAGCTTAGCCTAGCCTAGCATACTCTAGCCTAGTCTAGCCTAGAACTACCTATCCTAACTTAGCTTGCCTTGCCTAGCCTAACTAACTCTTAGCTACCCTAGCCTACTCTAGCCTAGCATAGCCTATCTTAGCCTACTGTAGCCTAGCTTAGCTGAGCTTAGCTTAGCCTAACTTAGCTTAGCCTAGCTCAACCTAGCTTTGCCTAGCTTAGCTTAGCCCAGCTTTTCCTAGCTTAGCTTAGCCTAGCTTAGCTTAGCCTAGCCTAGCTTGGCCTAGCTTAGCCTAGCCTAGCTTAGCTTAGCCTAGCTTAACCTAGCTTTGCCTAGCTTAGCTTAGCCTAGCTTTTCCTATCTTAGCTTAGCCTAGCTTTACCTAGGATAGCTTAGCCTAGCTTTCCTCACTTAGCTTAGCCTAGCTTTGCCTAGCTTAACATAGCCTAACTTAGCCTAGCTTTGCCTAGCTTAACATAGCCTAGCATAGCCTAGCTTACCGTAGCCCAGCTTAGCCTACTCTATTCTATCCTAGCCTACTCTACTCTACCTTGCCTAGCCTAGCCTAACGTACCCTAGCTTACTCTATCTAGCCTACTCTACCTAGCCTAGCCTACTCTATCCTAGCCTAGCCTACTCTATCCTTGCCTAATCTATCCTAGTCTAGGCTAGCCTAGCCTACTCTATCCTAGCCTACTCTACCTAGCCTACTCTAGCCAACCTAGCCTACTCTACCTAGCCTAGCCTAGCCTAGTCTACTCTATCCAATCCTACTTTCTCCAAGCCTACTCTACCTAGCCTAGCCTACTTTATACTAGCCTGGCCTACTCTACCTAGCCTAGCCTAACCTACTCTATCCTCGCCTACTCTACCTAGCCCAACCTACTCTATCCCAGCCTAGCCTACTCTATGTAGCCTAGCCCGGCTTACTCTATCATAGCCTACTCTATCTAGCCTAGCCTAGCCTTGCCTACTCTAGCTAGCCAACTCTACCTAGCCTACTCTATTCTAGCTTAGCCTAGCCTAACCTACCCTATCTTAGCTTATTCTACCTAGTCTATCCTAGCCTAGCCTAGCCTACTCTACCTAGACTAGCTTACTCTATCCTAGCCTACTCTACCTAGCCTAGCCTACTCTATCCTAGACTACTCTACCTAGCCTAGCTTACTCTACCTAGCCTACTCTAACTAGCCTAACCTAGCCTAGCCTAGACTACTATATCCTAGCCTACTCTACCTAGCTTAGCCTACTCTATCCTAGCCTAGCCTAGCCACTCCATCCTAGCCCACTCTACCTAGCCTAGCCTACTTTACCTAGTCTATCCTAGCCTAGCCTACTCTACCTAGCCTAGCCTACTTTATGTTAGACTAGCCTAGCATAGCCTGCCCTATCCTAGCCTAGCCTACTCTACCTAGTCTAACCTAGCCTACTCTACCAAGCCTAGCCTAGCCTATTCTAGCCTACTCTATCATATCCTACTCTACCTAGCCTGCTCTACCTAGCCTAGCCTACTCTATCCTAGCCTAGCCTATCCTAGCCTACTCTACCTAGCCTAGCCTAATCTATCCTAACCCACTCTTCCTAGTCTACTCTACCTAGCCTAGATTACTCTACCTAGCCTAACCTAGCCTAGTCTACTATACCTAGCCTAGCCTAGCCTAGCTTACTCTATTCTAGCCTAGTCTACCTAGCCTAGCCTACTTTTTCCTAGCATACTCTACCTAGCCTACGCTACCTAACCTAGCCTAACCTAGCTTACTCTACCTAGCCTACTCTAGCTAGCCCAACCAAGCCTCGCCTACTCTAGCCTAGCCTACTCTTTCCTAGCCTAGCTTACTCTACCTAGCCTAGCCTAGCCTAGCCTACTCTACCTAGCCTAGCCTACTCTATCCTAGCCTAACCTAGGCTAGCCTACTCTATCCTAGCTTACTCTACCTAGCCTAGAGTACTCTACCTAGTCTAGCCTAGCCTAGTATACTCTTCCTAGCCTACTCTACCAAGCCTAGCCTACTCCACCTAGCCTACTCTACCTAGCCTAGCCTAGCCTACTCTAGTTAGCCTAGCTTAGCCTACTCTACCTAGCCTAGCCTACTCTATCCTAGCCTATCCTACTCTATCCTATCCTAGCCTACTCTAGCTTAGCCTACTCTATCCTAGCCTAGCCTAGCCTAATCTACCTAGCCTCTCCTAGCCTAGCCTACTCTACCTAGCCTAGCTTGCTCTATCCTAGTGTACTCTACCTAGCCTAGCCTACTCTATCCTAGCTTAACCTAATCTACCTAGCCTAGCCTACTCTACCTAGACTAGCCTAGCTTACTCTACCTAGCCTAGCCTACCTTACTCTACCTAACCTAACCTAACCTAGCCTAGCCTACTCTATCCTAAACTACTCTACCTAGCCTAGCCTATTGTATCCTATCCTAGCCTATTCTACCTAGCCTAGCCTAGCCTACTCTATTAAGCCTACTCTAGCCTAGCCTACTCTACCTAGCTTACTTTACCTAGCCTAGCCTAGCCTACTCTATCATAACCTACTCTACCTAGCCTAGACTAGCCTACTCTATCCTATCCTAGCCTACTCTATCCTATCCTAGCCTACTCTAGCTGAGCCTACTCTATCCTAGCCTAGCCTAGCCTACTCTACCTAGCCTGCTCTATCCTAGTGTACTCTACCTAGCCTAACCTAATCTACCCAGCCTAGCCTACTCTATCCTAGCCTAACCTAATCTACCTATCCAAGCCTACTCTATCCTAGCCTAGCCTAGTGTAGCCTAACCTACTCTACCCAGCCTACACTACATAGCCTAGCCTAGCCTAACCTAATCTATCATAGCCTACTCTATCTAGCCTACTCTGCCTAGCCCAACCTACTTTATCCTAGCCTATCCTACTCTACCTAGCCTAGCCTAGCCTACTCTATCCTAGCCCAGCCTAGCCTACTCTACCTAACCTAGTCTACACTTTCTAGGCTACTCTACCTAGCCTAGCCTAGCCTAGCCTACTCTACCTAGACAACCTACTCTATCCTAGCCTAGGCTAGCCTACTCTAGCATAGCCTACTCTACCTAGCCTAGCCTAGCTTAGCCTAGCCTACTCTGTCCTAGCCTAGTCTACTCTATCCTAGCCTAGCCTATTCTGTCCTAGCCTGCTCTACCTATCCTACTATATCCTAGCCTAGCATAGCCTACTCTATCCTAGCCTAGCCTAGCCTAGCCTACTCTTCCTAGCCTACTCTACCTAGCCTACCCTACCCTAGCCTAGCCTACTCTATGCTAGCCTACTCTACCTAGCGTAGCCTACTCTATCCTAGCCTAGCCTACTCTATCATAGACTACTCTAGCATAGCCTACTCTATCCTAGCCTACTCTACCTAGCCTACTCTACTCTACCTAGCCTAGCCTAGCCTACTCTACCTAGCCTAACCTAACCTAACCTACTCTATCTACCCAACACTACCTAGAATAGCCTACTCTACCTAGCCTGGCCTACTCTATCCTAGCTTAGCCTAGCCTAGCCTACTCTATCCTAGCCTACTTTATCCTGGCCTAGCCTACTCTACCTATCCTAGCCTACTTTACCTATCCTAGACTACTATATCCTATCCTATCCTAGCCTAGCCTAGCCTACTCTACCTAGCCTACTCGACCTATCCTAGTTTAGCCTAGTCTACTCTATGCTAGCCTACTCTACCTAGCCTAGTCTACTCTATCCTACCCTACTCTATCCTAGCCTAGCCTACTCTACCTAGCCTAGCCTACTCTTTCCTAGCCTAGCCTAGCCTACTCTATCCTACCCTACTCTACTCTACCTAGCCTAACCTACTCTTTCCTAGCCTAGCTTAGCCTACTCTATCCTAGCCTACTCTACCTAGCCTAGCCTACTCTATCTAGCCTAGCCTAGCCTAGTCTACTCTATCCAAGCCTACTTTATCCTAGCCTACTCTACCTAGTCTAGCCTAATGTATCCTGGCCTAGCCTACTCTACCTAGCCTAGCCTAACCTACTCTATCCTCGCCTACTCTACCTAGCCTAACCTACTCTATCCTAGCCTAGCCTAGCCTAGTCTACTCTATCTTAGCCTACTTTATCCTAGCCTACTCTACCAAGCCTAGCCTACTCTACCTAGCCTAGCCTAGCCTACTTTACCTAGCCTAGCCTACTCTATCCTAGCCTAGTCTTCTCTACCTAGCCTAGCCTACTATATCCTAGCCTAGCCTACTCTACTCTACCTAGCCTACTCTATCCTATCCTAGCCTAGCCTAGCCTACTCTACCTAGCCTAGCCTACTCTACCTAGCCTAGTCTACTTAGCCTAGCCTAGCCTATCTTACTCTATGCTAGCCTACTCTACCTAGACGACTCTACCTAGCCAAGCCTACTCTATCCTAGTCTACTCTACCTAGCCTGGCCTAGCCTAGCTTACTCTACCTAGCCTACTCTACCTAGTCTAACCTAGCCTAGCCTACACTATCCTAGCCTACTCTACTTAGCCTAGCCTACTCGATCCTAGCCTAGCCTAGCCTACTCCACCTAGCCTAGCCTACTCTATCCTAGCCTACTCTACTTATCCTAGCCTACTCTACCTAGTCTAGCCTAGCTTAGCCTACTCTACCAAGCCTAGCCTAGCCTACTCTACCAAGCCTAGCCTAGCCTAGCCTACTCTACTCTATCCTAGCCTACTCTACCTAGCCTAGCCTACTCTGTCCTAGCCTAGCCTAGCCTATCCTACTCTATCCTAGCCTACTATACCTAGCCTAGCCTAATCTATCCTAACCTACTCTAGCTAGTCTACTCTACCTCACCTAGCCTACTCTACTTAGGCTAGCCTACTCTATCCTAGCCTAGCCTAGCCTAGCCTACTCTACCTAGCCTAGCCTAGCCTAGCCTAGCCTACTCTACCTAGCTTAGCCTAGCCTAGCTTACTCTAACCTAGCCTACTCTATCTAGCGTAGCTTACTCTATCCTAGCCTACTCTACCTTGCCTAGCCTAACCTAGCTTACTCTACCTAGCCTAGCCTACTCTATCCTAGCCTAGCTTACCCTACTCTATTCTAGACTACTCTACCTAGCCTAGCCTAGCCTTGCTCAACCTACTCTACCTAGCCTAGCCTACTCTACCTATCCTAGCATACTCTACCAAGCCTAGCCTAGCCTACTCTTCCTAGCCTAGCCTACTCTATCCTAGCTTAGCCTAGCTTAGCCTACTCTACCTAGCCTAGCCTACTTTATCCTAGCATACTCTACATATCCTATCCTAACCTACCTAGCCTAGACTACTCTATCCTAGCCTATTCTATCCTATACTACTCTACCTAGCCTAGCCTACTCTATCCTAGCCTACTCTACCTAGCCTAGCCTACTGTAACCTAGCCTAGCTCAAGCAATGCTCCAATCTCAAACTTTGCAACCCTATTTATTCGATCTTTCGCTATATCTTCGTCCACTCTAACACTGATGAGTGGTTTCCTGATTAAATAACTGTATCATCTCTTCAAGGACTCGAGTTAGCATTTAGAAGCTTTAACACCTGCATAATTTTGTGGGCACCTGGCATTTGATGGTCATTCTGCGTGTTTTCTTTGTTGCTTAGACAAATTGCTTAGAACACCTGCAAACTCTTCGATACTTCCATATCTGCATAGTTTGACAACTCATCTTTACTTGCACGCAAAACCTCCATCCTCATCGATCTGATATTTCCTCCTTGACAATTGCAATCTCCATAAATGATGTTGATCGCTAGTATGAGGGCTTTAGAGACTGTGTATTTTAAAAATATTCGCTTAATGCTTTTTAGGGATTGTGGCCTTTATATGTGTGAATGCTTACATAGCTTATCGATGAGAAATGGCAAGAGAATCAGGTTGGCTTGCCCTTGTGCTGGGCTTGTATGTTGACTTGTGGCTTGACTTGTATTGGTTGTGAACTTGACTTGAGAATTGGGCCTGTGGGCCCTCCAAAATTTTGGTAAAAGTCATAAAACCGAGAGGCTTAGTTTCACTTAAACAAAACTCCAAGTGTAAGGTATATAGACTTAGGCATAAAATGGAGTTTTGTATAAAGACCAAATATATGTGTAGTGTGACTTAGGTACTTCCTTAGTGCAAGCTTAAAGAACACACCACTTTTGATAAAAAGTCAATGAAAACTAGGAAAACATCCAGACTAAAGATCTTGGGCATTTTTTTTTGTGTATTGCAGATCAAGAGGGCAAAACCAAAGGGATTCTGAGCAAAAGTGATAAAATCGGGTTTGTCAAGGTTTGATGGAAGATTTGAAGATCATGACATAGGGAAACACTCAAAATTTGACAATTTTAGCACAAATATGTTAAAGACGCTCTAAAAAATCCGAAATCTTAAGCCAACTTACTGATTCCAAGCATCTTGCAAAAGGATCTTCGTAGGAAAACAAGTTGTTCTCGTAACATTGCACAAAGCTGTCATCATGTATATCAGGCATAAGGCTCTTGAATGTTTGATTTTCTTTCATTTCAACCTCTCTCATCAGCTTACTTGACATATGATCATGATCTTCTAGGGAATTTGAGCTTGTGTCTTCAAGAGGCATAGGGTACTGACAGGTTGTTTCACAATTAGAAGTATTTGGGAAAATGCATTTTTCTATCTCATCACCTGACTGTGAGGGATATTCATCATAGATAGGTAAATCAGTGACCATTTGGTTATTGATGGCAGAGGGGCTTGGCAAAATAGCTGGGACAACTAGTTGTTCAAGGAAAACATCCTCCTAGTCATCATAAATTGGTAAATCATTTCACACTAGTTCATTAACAAAAAGAGGGCTTAATACAATAGCTGGTAAGTTAGGCATTTGGTCATGACAAGCTGCAACACTATCCTCATGATCAAATAAATCTGACCCTAAGATGACCTCTCGACTTAAAGAATCAGGAAAAGGAGAAGATAGGGAAATGATGGACTGCCCATCCTTATCTTTCTCTTGGGAACCTGGCTCTTGACATAAATGATGCATATGTGCTTCAAATTCAGGAAAATCAGTATGAAACTCATTAGCTAAGTCCTACTCACTTGTAATTACAATTAATGGAGAAATTGTTACTTGATGTGTATTTTCTTGTGTGGTATGATAGTTTCCCATGTCATCTGTCTCCTTTTCATGAGGGCAGAATGGGTACTCATGCAAAACCTCTAAAAATTCTCCATTCATAACCTTAAAACCTTTCTTCATTATGTAAAATGATTCAAAGCAGAGAGGTAGGGTATAACCTTCATCATACTCACTATCTTCCTGGTTTCCAATGATGAAATTATGAGCTGCAAATTGATTTTTCTCAAGGTATCGATCCATCTCACTATCATTCAAAGAAAAGGCTATGATCTGTTGTCCATCAAGGTTATTACTCTCTATTTCTTTATTCTCATGAGCAAACAACTCCCACAAGGCCTCTCTCACCTCACTATCTTTTTAACAATGAGGCCATCCTGAAACAGTAGAGTCATAAATGAATGCCTCGAAACATGAGACCTGTTGTTAGTAGAGTCGCCCTGAAACCTCTAAAATCTAACCTTCAACATGGAGTCACCAATCTTCCCAGTGGAGTCACCTTCAAACTAAAATTCTGATGAGTGGAGTCGCCAGAGCATAATACAACCAAATATGTGTCTATTGTCTGTTGGTCAAATAGACCTTAGAACTTCACCAATGTTGTTCTTCTCGAGGAGGATGATAGCATTAGTTCCCCGGCAGCAGCGCCAAAATGTTATCACTTGGTATTGTCTTTGGGTTGTATCAAAGAAACCCCAAGGTAACTATTTCAACCAGTCTTCAGGCTGTAAGGTTGGCCTCCTTTAGTCCAGAGAGGGCTCTCTCCCCAAACTCCCACCCAATGTCACTACAATGGCTGCTTGGAAATATGCTCAAGGACAAGATTTTAATAAACAGAAGGAAAAACAATTTAAAGATGGTGGTTGGAGACAAAGTAGAGATAATCCTTGGGCAATGGAGTCAAATTCTAAACAGGAGAATGCCAATAACACTATCGCATCTTTAGAGAGGACAGAGGCATTGTGTAGGTGATGTATTCAGCAATAAAACCAGGACATAGGATAGTAGAAGGAAAATAATCCCACTACCACAAGAGCGCCTAACAGGGATGAGTTCTTGTTGCACCTTTAGAGTAGAAAACATAAAGAGAAATCACTGATACGAAGCACCTAACATGGGTGAATTTCATACCAGCAATATACAAACAAATGAAAGTACCCACTACATGAATGGAGCATTAAAACATGAATGAATTACAGACATAAACTCTCAGTGAGATACTGGACAGAAGTTTGAACAATGCAATGGAAATGAACATGACAAGGGAAAATAACAAACTTCCTACAGTTACCATAATGAATCTCAGTCATCAAAAAGGGCCATCTCTCTGCATCATGGATTAAGTATTCAAAAATTTACACAGAGCGCCATAGCTCTTTACCTCAGAGTCCAACCTTCTATCTGTCTTCTACATATGCGTATATAGAAAAAGATCCCCTCAGCCCTCCAAAAGCTCGAGTCATCCTAACCTCTGTTTCTAAAAATAGACATTGTTACAAATGTGATGACACATGTCTAACTGACTTCCTAATTTTAAGAAATTTCTTTTAACAGAAAATGATCAATATCTAGAAATGATGTTTCGAATGTTTCGAATATGCAGAAGGTAGAGTTGTCAGCTTCTCCTTATAACTGCTACCCGAAAGGTTGTCTGAAATATTGGGACTGTTCTGCATACTTTGCCAGCTATTGTGTGTTGGAGGATGACAAAATCTCTTTGAAGTCTTCAACGACAGCTGGGCATTGAACCTCTTCATCCTTGACTAGAATAGAATTCAATTAGAGCTTGTCTTCTACTTGGTTGACAAATCCCTTGTTTGTAGTGCTACAGGTGAAAAATAGTCGACAAATTCTACAAACAGATGAAAAAGGCAATTTGAACTGAGATACTTGAAATCTTGATTGAAATCTGACTTATAGGTTGATATCTTCGTGGATTCTGAACTAATAATGTTTCTTCCGATTTGATATCCTCTTATTGTTGGAGAGGGTCTGATACCCGAATCTTCATATGCATGCTTTGATTCCCTCTCTCGCTGACTCCTGCAACACATTTGAGTTTTTGTCATGCTCTGCCTCCTATGGCATTTTATATCCTAATTTACCATTGACTCCCTTTGATACATACTCATGCAATGGCTCTCTCCCACATGATGAAAGAAAATTTTCAAGTTCTGCAAAAGGTTTTGGAGGAAATAAAATTATGATAGTTTCAAGCCACTTTGTACTTGTCATTGTTGTGTTCACTGGTATTCTATCAGCTCATGCATCTTTGTTATGCTGGTTTAAGGACATTCATGTGCTTTTTACAAGCCAAGGCCAATCTCATGCGAATTGACCTATAAACAACTTTTGTGCACTTTATATACTCCTCTCTTCCATATCTTGTTTATGAATAAGTTTATTGCAGGTTGGTGAGAATTAAAACTTCTTGCAAAGCATAGTCTCTTTTGGTTTTGTTCACTTTCAATGTCCATTCAAAACATCTAAAAGTCCTTTTTAGTCAATCGACGCTGCTTCACATGAACACTGTTTGTTCAACCTGAGTCCAGAGAGAATCTAAGCTAAGAATATAAACGAGAGTGCAAAATAGTTAGCATCTGCTCTACGTGCGGATCTGTTTTGGAAGACAACTACTCCAGCTCTATTCTCTCATAAGTTCTTTTGCAAACTCTAGATTTCCAGTTAGAAAAAGTCCATTAATAACTTGATTATACACAAAATGCCAAGGAACAAAACCTTTTCCTACCATTTCCTACAGTAGTTTTATAGCTTCCATGATCAGACTCTGAACCTGTATATTGGAACGCAAAACAGTTTCACAACAACTTCCATATGTTGCAATAACTTAATCACTAAAGTATACACTAGTATCTTGCTCAAGCGATGCTCCAATATCAAACTTTGTAACCCTATTTATTCGATCTTTCACTTTATCTTCGTCCATTACAGCATTGATGAGTGGTTTCCTCATTAAATAACTGTATCATCTCTTCAAGGGCTCGAGCTAGCATTTAGAAGCTTTAACGCCTGAATAATTCTGTGGGCACCTCACATTTGATGGTCATTCTACGTGTTTTCTTTGTTGCTTAGACAAATCGCTTAGAACACCTACAAACTCTTCGATACTTCCATATCTACATAGTTTGACAACTCACCTTTACTTGCACGCAAAACCTCCATCCTCATCGATCTGATATTTCCTCCTTGACAGCTGCAATCTCCATAAATGATGTTGATAGCTGGTATGAGGGCTTTAGAGACTATCTATTTTAAAAACATTCACTTAATGCTTTTTAGGGATTGTGGCCTTTATATGTGTGAATGCTTACATAGATTATCGATGATAAATGGCAAGAGAATCGGGCTGGCTTGCGCTTGCACTGGGCTTGTATGTTGACTTGTGGCTTGGCTTGTATTGGTTGTGAACTTGACTTGAGAATTGGGCCTGTGGGCCCTCCAAAATTTTGGTAAAAGTCATAAAACCGAGAGGCTTAGTTCGGCTTAAAACAAAACTCCAATTGTAAGGTATATATACTTAGGCATAAAATGGAGTTTGGTATAAAGACCAAATATATGTGTAGTGTGACTTAGGCACTTCCTCAGTGCAATCTTAACGCACACACCACTTTTGATAAAAAGTCAATGAAAACTAGGAAAACATTCAGACTAAAGATCTTGGGCATTTTTTTTGTTTATTGCAGGTCAAGAGGGAAAAACCAATGGGATTCTGACTAAAAGTGATAAAACCAGGTTTGTCAAGGCTCGATGGAAGATTTGAAGAACATGACATAGGGAAACGCTCAAAATTTGACAATTTTAGCACAAATATGTTAGAGACGCTCTCAAAATGTACTAGTAAATTTGAGAGCTAACATTTGCCTCCAGCTGGGATGGAGACCTCCCTGCGAGGCTCCAAGAACCTAGTAGTTATAGTCACCTTTACCATTAGGCTATGGAGTCATCTGGCCTTTACAATTGATCCTCTGTAAACCTGTAGTTTGCATGTAGTCTACTCTGCTTATTCGAGAAAACTAAAAACAATCTACCTGCTCATATGAAGAGATTATTATCCTACCTACCGCTACACTAAGCTGACCGCTGAGCTACTTGATCAAGTGAAATGAAAAATCCAGTGGAGCCATGCAAGCACCTTGTCCACTGACTGAATTTCTTGCAAATGATTCTTTAAAAGGAAACTGAAAGATCTACTTGATGATAACTCATAAAATAACTTGGAAACAAATTTAACATTGGCAAAATTTGAAATCTTAGGCTCTGAGGGAGTAGAAGTTGGAGATGGGATGACTAACTCAGGAGTTGGAGAGCACTCGAGGATTCTTGAGAGGCACACAGACATCCCTTCAAGAATTAGAGTCCAGATCAGAGGAGCTTCTTGAGGAGATCCGTCATAGATCCACTTCATCTATCTTGGTGGATACTCTGATATATCCTTTGGTCACATGGCTAGAGGATGTTGGTGGTCTAGCAGAGGAGCACCAGTTGATAGAGGACACTTCCATTTGTGTTCCGAGAGTAGTTGACCTCCATGTAGAGGTTGATCCAGCAGTACACTCCGGATCTATGATGCAGCATGAGTCTGCAGGAGATGACATGAGTATGCCGGAGCATACGGTGATGAAGGATAGTTCACAGAGTCATGCCGAGATGTATGGTGGCATTCAGAGGGGTATAGTGCCTTGCAGGGAGGAGACACAATTAGGGGAGTATGTAGATGCCAATCTTTTGAAGCAACACATAGTTGTGGGAGATCACCTTTGTTGTTCTTGAGTTTATACTTTAAGGATCTAAAGTATATCGTCAAGGCATCCGTAAAGGTAAAGGTAATTAAAGGGTAAGAATCAAAGTGAAGGGTAAATCAGAGTTGGTTTCTCAACTGCCTCTGTCTAGCTTCCCATTGTTCTTGGATGCTGATATCTCTCTCGATAGTTGCCCATGAACATTCTAATTCAACCAAGTTAGTTTTTGTTTGCAGAATAGTATTAAACAGGTTCAAAGCAATGATAGTTTGATCTTGGAGGCCAGGTTCTATGTTGGGATGTCTATTATTTGGGACAGTCATGGAAAATAAAGTTTTATTTAAATATGAAAAGTTTGAATATTTGTTGCTTCAGTTTTTAAGTGATGAAAAGAGAAAAAAAAAATTGGAACTCAAAATAATAACATAATAACGGTTGAGGTTGTTTCCTATACTTGAAACAATTTTGAGAATAGTAAAATAACAAAGTAACACTGCTGAGAAAATATGAGGCTTTAATCACGAAAGAATATCATATTGTAATAGGAGGCAAAGAGGAAAACGAGATTTCTAATGAAGTGTAAAATATAACCATTCAAATGACCTACAGGTCTTGAAACTGCTGATATCAATCACAGAGGAAAAAACTGTAAATGATTTAATAAACAAATCAATTCAAACTACAATAGATGTGTGAAATAAACTTATAGTTGATCATTCATTAGAAAGACGTAAGAAGAAAAATATTGAAAAATATTGGAAACACGGTAAAAGAACACATAGCTTCAAGTTGACAGAATTTAGAATCTCGTCTACATTATTTATATCACAGTGGATTGTAAAACTTTTTAATACAATCGGTTCTCTCCAAAAACCAAAAGCCCTTTCTCAGTCTTGTGAAAATATATTTATACATGATCACCAAACATTTTTCCCGTTGGTGATTAACTAACTTCCTAAGACTAATGGTTACATGAATGAACAATGTCAAACCGTTTACATTTATATTCTAACTGCTTTATTATTACAATGATGAAAATCTTCAAAACAATATTTCATGTATGCGTTGATAAACCTCCTCCATTTGCTTTAAGACAACGAATACATTTTCCCAGAAATTGTACTAAAACTCTGGGAGCTTCTGGAATATCCTTTGCTTCAAATAAGAAAAACTTTCTCTACGGTTCTGGCAGACGGTCTTTGATTATCTTTCTTGTGAACTTAATAGTTTGTAGTTTTAAGTTAGGCATTACTATCCATTTGTCAATTTGAGTGACATTGATTACCTTTATTTGTGGAATCTCTACCTGAATTTCTTCCAGATTCTCTTTGAACCTTAACTGATGCTTGACAATGTTAATTTCTCCTAACAACCCTAAACAGTCATTTTTTCCAATGTTCAATGAAGTTTTCTCTAAAAGGTAAAAAATTCCTTGACAATTGTCATTAACTTCTCTAGTTATTCTTTTGTTTTCTATAAGGTCTGCCTCCCATACCTTGAGTATTACATCACCTTTAATCTTCTCTGAAACAGATAGCTTTTGAGCCTCCCCGAAATCCTCTTTTGTTGAAAGAGACACTGCTTTTTGGAAAGTTGTTCTGGCTGCTTTCACTTCTCTTTCTTTCTGGAGAATATTCTCCAAGGATTTACTTGTTTCCTGAAAGTAATTCTGAACAAATTCCAGATTAAAAAACACTCCATGTTGTTCTTTTTCTATCTTCATATATATTCCCAATACCTGGGCCTGGAAGATTCCAAGTTCTACCACTTGATTTGAAATGGAATTAATCTTATCTAGTAATTTTTTATTTATTTCCTCTTGCTTTAGGACCTGTGCTTGAGTGACCTGTATTTTCTGATTTTCTTCCTCTAATCTTGCTTTCAGTTTTTGAATCTCTTGAATTTCATTTAATCTAGCTCATTCTAGAGCCTTTTTTATCCCCCAACTGATATTTCTTTCAGTCTCCTTTAATTGATCCTGGAGCTAAGCTATCATCTTATCTTTCTGCTCCAACATAGTTGTCAAACTACCCACAGAGTATAAATTTGTCAATGCTAAGGCTCCCATTGTGCCTTCTATCTCTGTAGCGAATTATCCCTCTTTAGGTTTTTGTCCATCTATAATGATCTTGTGCTTTTTAATAATCATATCTCCTCTTGGATGCATTTCTTGTTTTAGGATAGCCTTTCTCTTTTTACTGAAAAAATAATCGGAGAAAGGAATCTCATCTCTAGAAATAGGCTCAAGATCACTTACATATAGAGCTCCCTCTTGGGGGTTTCCATAAGTAGACTGCAATGGAGTCAAAGAGGTAATGAGACTTCCAAGTTCCATCGATGTTGTCCCTCCTACTTTTTTGGGAATATTCTCAGGGATTTCTGAGGGTATTTCCAACTCTTTTCCTTTCCCTGCCTCTGATTTTTCTGTCTGAGGAACGTTTCTTGTGAAGACATTTCAATCTCCTTCATTTTTCCCCTTGTATTTTCTTTATCCTGTACATCTATTTCAAAGCCTGGGGGAGGCCCTTCCTGCTCTGGAGGAGGGGTCGTGGACTCACCCTGCAATATCTTTGGAAAACAACTTCGCCTGTGACTTTGGAAAGACATGAAACCAGTCTGTAAGTCGGGTGATAAGGCCCATACCCTGTTTAATACCTCCTCATAAGTTTTAACCTCCTTGAATATATCATCATAAACAGATTTTTCGTGTTCATAAGCTTTCATATTACAGTGCATCAAATGTCTGCTTACTAATTGATAATGGTCATGCTTTTTGTGCTCAATATCTACAAGTTTGATCTCTTCTAATGCTTCGGCTTCCACTTTAGAATGGCCTAGGTTTAGTAATGAAAATTTCCCGACATACATAGGGAAGATTGGCCAGGATTTGTTTTGAGCTTCCTTTAGCTCTATCCCAATACCACCTTTCACTATTTGATATGCTACCTCCCTCAATACCAGTCTGTCTGAGAGGAATTTTGGAAGTGCATGAGGGGGTATTGAGCACCCATAAACCCTAATGTAAGAGAAGTTTTCATCAACAAACCAGTTAGCTATTACCTTCAGATTTTCTGAGACTGGCTCAGAAATGCAAGGGGGTTCACAACCATAAAACATTTTATGCATTGGAATTACTACGAAATGACAAATTTCGTAAAACAAATTCTTAGCATTTTCTTCCCATAGCACAAAGTGATACTCATGAATGGGTTCGGGGCAGGTTATGTTCCAACTCCAATTCATCAGGGGAAAAGGAGTCACAAAGCAGACTGCGTCCATAATGTACGTTGACATGTAAAAGGCCACTGATTGACCTTTAGATTTTGCAACTCTGTAATTTGAAACTTCTTGATCTAGGTTATCAGACAAAATCTTACTCCAGTTAAAAGTGTATCCTTCTGAATCTTCTTCTAAAAAGGGCACCCATTCTGCAGGAAAATGGTAGGGATTCTTTTCCCTGAAAAGTCTACATAGCATAATGGCTACATAGACCATGTACTCGTTCAAAGATGTTGTGGCATAAACCCCATGGGTATTAGCCCTAAAATTTGATGGACATCTCCACCATTCTCTGATTAAATTAGGATAAGTTCGGTCTACCTCAGTACACTCCTTCCTTTGAAATTCAGCTAAAAATTCGGCATTATAAATGTACTTAGGATTTGGTGAGAGTTTATACATTACTTGTATATGTTCTGGCCTGAATGAGCTGACAACGACCCCTTGATCATTTAAAATTCTCCTTGTCGGGATATCAACCTTTTCCAAGGCCCAATTGATCATGTTGTTGTATTCCATAAGCCGAGGGCGCGCTGGGATCTTATGAAGATCTGATTTTGCTATATCCCGAAAGTGATTCTCGAAATCAGTAGGAGAATTCTTGATTTCGTAATCTAGGAATTCAAAGATTTGTGACCAGGATTTAATTGAGTCGATGGCGTGCAGTGTAGTGTCGGATATGATATATCCTTCTGGGTTACGCATCTCCTCTGTATCTTCACTCTTCTTCTGTGCTTTCTGTTATAACCCTATAATTTATAGGATCAACTGGTGACTGAAATGTTATCTCTTTAGTGTTTTTGTTTGTCAAATGATTTTTCATTCTGTAAATAATTTGAGGAACAAGAAAGAACAAGAAAAAGAAAAGAAAAGAAAGAAAAAGAATAAAAGAGGGCATAAAAGAAATTCAATAGAGACACATGCAATAACAATGACTTGGTCCATACCTTTCAAGCATGGCCACGTTCTTTTAAATTGATGTTGATAAGAGTAGTGAATAAGCTTGGCTAAACTGTTTAATATTAGCAAAGTGATCTAGGTTAGTTAGTGAATAAATCTAGCCAGACTGCCTAATCTTGGTCAGATAGCCCCAGGATAGAGTAATTTCTTAGTCCAACAGTTTAATCTGGGCTAATTGTCATAGGTAATTAGGTTAGAACATAGGGTAGTTTGCTTTATTTCAATAAAACCAGCTCGATGATCAATGTTGAACCATGTCTTGGAGGTTTAAAGGGTTGGTTGTCTAACCCCTTGGTGATAGAAACATGGAAAATCTTGGGAAAACCCACGATATGCACTTATCCTAAGTTTTTATGGGCGCATATGCCTTCGCACTCACAATTATGCAAAACTCATGTATGAATGGCTCAGATGTTCACACCCAAATCTACGGTGGACAAGTATTTCCAGACCCCCCGTCTGTTCTGCTTTTAATGGAGGGGGGGTCCAGAATTGGAGATAATATATGCGCACATCTGGATGGCTCAAGTTTCAACACCTAGATCTACTGTCTATATTGGATTCCAAACCCCCCCATCCATTCTACTTTTAACGGAGGGGGGGGGTCTGTAATGTGTTTTAAAGATCATGCACAAATCTGCGGTCGAAAGGAAAATGTGCAGATCAACGGCTCATGGTATTTTTCGGACCCCCTCGACCAATCTGCCTTTAACGGTGGGGGGGGGGGTCCAGAATGGAATTTTACTCTGGCGGGCACCCTATCTATACGTGGCATGAATCCATTGGTCCCGAATCCCACCGCCTATTACTGTCTGACATACCTCGTCACCTCATGATGTCATTATCCACCTTTTCTGTAAGAGTCACCTCCCATAACTCTGTCAGTATTTCTCCCTCGTTCACCCATGGCAAGTCCCTTCACCATGGTCTTTTCCCCAATTAATACTCGCCACGTCACTCAACCGTATGCTTCAGTCATTGTCACCTGCCATATCACACTCTAAATGAACCGTTGGCCATTTATTACTGGCTAACTTATCCATTAACCAACTGACCTATCTCCCGCACCCAACGGATACTCGTTTACTCAAAACTACCTTCACCCTTCACTCCCTCACCATTTACCCAATCATCGCACCAGAGAATTTTCCCCGTTTTCCTCTCTGTTACAGTTAGCCGCCCACATCTACAGTCACCCTTGCTAACTTTTGTTTTATTTGCAGGTATTGTTACAGTGATGGCGCCAAATTCAAAGAGAACAGAAGGTGAAGAGAATCATTTTCTACCGCCTCCTGTCGACCTCGATGGGATTCCTCTGGCCAACAAAGACTACTTAATCGCAGACACAAGATGCGATTTCGACTTCGCAGACCTACAGTCATGGCTTAAAGAAGTTTTCCTAGACCAGAGTGATGAAATTGGGCTCTGGGAGTCCAACCTACCTTTGTATATTTTCCCCCAGATTCACCACTTCCAAGAATTCACCCTCAAGTGCCAAGCCCATTATATCCCTGAACAAAGAGCCATTGTGTCCTCGTCTGGGGAAATTCTTTTCCTCATCACACCAGAAACCATCGACCAAATGATGCAGATATCCCGAGCCAACTCTGCCTCACCTTTTAATCTCAAAATCATCACAGAGCTCTACCAGAAGCTGTCATTTCCTCAAAGAGCTCATATTTTTGAGCTTTTTCTTCCACAATCCACTCAGCTCCCCACTGCAAACCCCCCTTATCCTTCCTCCCTGTTCTCAATAAAAGGAAACCAGGTCATCACGTCACTATGTGCCTTGCTTGGTTATTTTTCAGATCAATGGGTAGATGAACCCATTTTGGGATTTCTGTCTATTTTCTCCACCGATGAGAAACCCACTACACAGTTTGACTAGAGCACGTTCCTGGCGGACAACATTCATGAAAAATTCATAAATTTTTCCACATAAAGTATGTTTAGGTATTCTGCAATAATGGCATACCTGTTCGTTTTCTTCCAAGCGGACAAATTTTCTTTTTCTATGCGGAAGATGGACGAGGATGGTAGACCAAAGGCAGTAACAACATGGACTTCTCTGCTCAGACATAACTCCACAGAATTCAATTTCAAGCAGTTCATCGAGCATTTCTACCACCCAGTGGTGAGTATGCTCAGCGGCAGACCCAAACCCAGAATTAATGATGAAACTCAGAGGATTCTACATCTCTCGGACCTTACAAAGACTGGTGATTGGTACCTGTACCAAAATCATACTGAGATCAGAGTCTATGGGTGCGAGTTGGCCCCATATAAACTACCTAAGTACTTACCTATTAGAATTTTCTCCCTGGAATACATAAGGCAGATGATAAACTCAAACGACATACATTTTGTGTCTTTGAAGAAGAAGCAACAACTTAGAATCAAAGGGTAGATTGGGTCTTTCATCTGCAATAGTTAAGGCACCGGGGAGGAAGCAGATAGACTGCTAAAATAAATGAAGTTTTTTGTCAGTTTCACGTGGCACTATGATCCGTGCGAGATAATTTCCAAGATGAGAATAAAAAATAAGAATATCCTGTATGTTCACATGTCTAGGCCTGAGGTAGAAAAGTTTGCAAACCAGACAGAATGGGAGCCTAACACACTGGTTGAGGCATAACAATAGGACCCTTCGGTCGCTGTTTCATAGATGACTACACCACAGGCTCCAAAGGAGAAAAAGCCCAGGAAGGACACTTCGCCTCCTGTCACTGAAGTATCATCTGAGGAGTTTTGATTGCACACAAAGAGGCAGAAAACCACTCAGGCTCCTGAAATGGCCGGAGAAAAAGCAATTCCATCCACTACAATGACGGAGGTGGATTGGTCACTCCTTAGTACAAGCAACAAGCAGATCATAACCTCAGTATTTCCAAAAATGCCTACAGATACTCCACCAGTCAACCATCCAGGCAAAATAGGACTGAAGCTGAGTATCTTCGAGAAATACGATTTGATCAAGAAAAAGAATCAGACGCTGACGAGCAACACATATGCTTAGTTCTGGAAGCAAACATCAACTGCAAAACATAGACTGCTATCGACATTCGACATTGAGAGGGGAAGAATGCACATGGCATTTCTCCAAGCACAGGTGCCAGACCCAAAGGTAATCACCGATTACAAAAGGGAAACTTTCGAATTCTAGACTAAGGATGTGCATCCAACGGATCAAACGGATCTACATAGGAAAACTGGGGAAATGGTTTTCTCCGTGTTGGCACATGCTTCCACTGCTACCTCCAAGTTACAAGTGTCTCTGAATAATGTCCAGACGCAGTTGAAGTTGGAAAAAATATCATCCTTCACCAAGGATAACATGATTAAGACGTTGGAGGAACTAGTCCTCAAGATCGGATATGATCCCTCGAATGTGAAAGAAGTCGAGGAGATGATTAAGAAGAAAAATGTTGACATAGCGTCTCTGAGGAAATAATTGAAGTTGCCACCAATAGTAGACTCTCAAGCAAAGGAAATGGTGGAGACAAAAGGAGAAAACGATGAGATGCTCAAATTGATCATGGAGCAGAATGCACAATTGAAGGAAATGGAAGCTGAAATGGAGAAACTAGTGAAAGAGAAAGAGCAGTCAAAACCCATGGAAGTCATTCCATTGAGGGTAGTTCCACTCTCAGGAGTGAGCACAACGTCACTAGCAAAAATTCCATTGGAAAATCCACTGACGTCTCTGGAAAACACTATTGAACTAGCTAAATCTATGGAAGAGATGAATCTGCAAGAAACAAAGATTAGCAGGCTCAAAAAGGAGATTGAGAACCTCCCTGAACTCAAATATTCTTACCAAACCAGCTACTCAAAGGAAAAAAATGTGTCAGGCCAGCTCAAACAAGAGTTACAACAGTTTCAGAAGCAAACAGTGGCAGGTAAAACGCTAGCCGAAGTCAAAGAAAGTGTTTGGACAGACATCACCAAGTCTATGAATGAAATATGGCCAATGATACAAATTATGTTTGAGAAAAATGAATTGGTACAAAAAAGTAAACAAGCCATCGAGAAGATTAGATCAGAACTAGGAGAGATGCCCATAGAGGCTAATGAAATCATCAAATTCTTGAATTCTAAAACCAGAGAGGAGCTGGAAGATTTGAGAATTGAGGATAGAACAGAGACCATCCTTGAGGTCAAGAGAGTCCTGACCAAGAGAGGACTGATGCTACAGCTAGAAGAAAAGGTTCAGGCTATGGACCTAGGGGTGCAAAGGTTTTTCAGCAAGATCGAGGCTCTACAGAAGAAGGATCTTCCTAGTTTGAAGGTGATAAATGACAAATTGATGACGCTCCCCGATTACAAAAAGAGACTAGCTGTTGTGGCTAAGGATAGTTTGAAATTTTCAGGAATACAAGGAAGTATCACTGGCAAGGCATTCCTAGATGCTCTACAGTTGGACATCATCATACAGCATGAGATCCAATACATCTTCATCATCAAGCCAACTTTTTCTATGTACACAGATATGGATGAAGTTTACCGAAGGTTACTCAAAGTCGTCGTTCCCAGTCATCTTTGATGGGAAGAGCTTTGCAATATGATCGAGTAGTCGATGAGCTGTCCAAGCCCAGTCATCTATCCATTCAGATGAGATCGTGCAGAGGCCTCACCAACGGTTCACCCAGAAAACAACATGAAACTTCGACACATCATCAAACAGTTTCCTAGATTTTTGTAGTTTGTTAAGTTAGTTAAGCTAAAAATAGATTCACCACGTCTTGATCTTTAATGACATGATCGTTTGTAATTTTGGTTATAAATACTTCACTTTTTGAAGTATTGAGGGTTGATATTTACACCCTGCGAGCTACCAGAATGTAATATTTTTTAAGAGATCTTCCATTAATACAAAGAGGCATTTCCATAGGATTCTTGTGTGTACTCATTGGTGATGTTTTCCTTTCTAAGTTAAATGTTATTCTCGCTTAGTTATCGCACTGTTTTCTAAATCTACTCTTTGAAAGTAACGAACATTGCAGGATTTATCTTTGTATACCATGTTTCTGACTTTAAAAGATTTTAGTGTTTCATCTTCTGATTTTACGATAAAGAAATTCTTAACTGCTTCTTTGTTGTAATTGACATTCTCTCCCTTTCTTCTTTTCCTCATTTTTGTTGCTAAAACAATCCAACGATTGCATTATCTCGCCTTGTGAAAGGTTTCTTCATTTTCTGGTTTAGATTTTATTTCTTAATACATACCCCATAGCCCAATGGACATGTAAAGCTCTCTCAGCTAACCCAACTAAAATGACAACAAACAAAACAAACATATTTTATTTACCTAGCCTAATATTTTAAATTTGAAACATATCTAAATCATACAGAGAGATCCCTCTCTGAAGCTGGTAGGGATAGATCCCAACTTCGAAGTGGTTGGATAAAGTTACCTCCCGTAGATTTCTTCTTTTCTGACAACCTCTAGGAAATTTACAGAGCGTTAACATAGTGGCGACCATATTGGGGAAGAACTGAACAAATTTTAACCTTGCATTTTCTTTTCCCTAGAAGAAAAGTTTGTTTATGAAAAATTGCAAATCTGAGAAAGAAATAATGTTTAGAGGTTGTTAAAAGCTTGTAAATATTAATTTTCAGACTCATAAAACTAATATATATATATATATATATATATCAAAAAGAAATCTGGCTCCCAAAAAAACTTATACTCGATCTCATCCAGACCCAGAACCTGCAATATCAACTGATAATCCAGAACAGTTACTCAGGAAAAAAACCATTGTAGAAGGTTTAGTAAGTCATAGACCCCTTCAGAGGTCCCCTTCTCTTCCAGAGGAGCTTGTTTCCCTTCAGGATCTTGACTTTGACATCCTTTTTGAACAAAGCCTGTTTAGAACGAAATTTGATAGCTTTGTGGCTGAAACTGTTCTAGACCCAACTGTCTTGCAACCCGGAACCTCTAAAGTTCTATCTCCCACTACTAAACCTCAAACCACTCACTCTGTGCCAGTTAGCCCCTCCTCATCCTCATCTTCTGTTGCCACCCCTCTTATCATTCAGATTGTTGTCCCGCCTCCTCCACCTATCATGGAAGCCAGATATGCCCCCTTGGTGTTGGATGCACCTTTACATGCTATGCCCTAGGATTATCAAACGAGACTTCCTTAGTTTGATGGAATAGGGCCCTTGAATGCACAACAACATGTGGATAAAATGAATGATTATTTTGACCTACAGGAAGTAGATGAAGTTGACGTTCAAATGAGATTGTTTGCGCAGAGTTTGACATGTGACGTTAAGAAATGGTACAAAGGCTTACGCGTTGCTTCAGGGCTTGACCTTACAACGTTTCAAAGGAGTTTTCTAGATGGATGGGAGGTAAAGAAAAATCCTCTCCAGATCTTGTCAGAATACGAAAACATCAGAAGAAATCAAGGTGAGACAGTACAAGATTACTGCACCCGTTTCAACAATTTGTACAATGCAATTCCATCTGATATTAAACCTCCACAAGGTTTGGTATTGATAAAATTTCCTGACGGTTTTGACGCCAATATGTCATATCAATTAAGGGAAAGAAACTCCACCACCTTGGAGGACATGCAGAAAAGTGCAATAAGTGTGGAGGCTAACCTGTTGGCAAAAAGGGCACGACAGAGGACAGAGAGGAGAGTCACAATTAAAGAGGAACCTTCCAATTCAACTTCTGATTCCAAATTGGATTCCTTAGCCAGAGAAATGGAAAGAATGATGCAGAGACTTACTGTATCTGAAAGAAACCCTCCTAGATAAAACCCACCAGCTCCTCAAATTCGAAAACCTAACTTCAGAAGAAACCCTCCTCAAATCAGGTAGAGAGATCCTAGGGACCAAAGGGAACAGAGAGGTCCTGATCAACAGATCAGACCGTTATGCTGATGAAGGAGATGACGTAATTGAAGAACTGGAGGATACACACATAAACCTCATTAGCATTCATGATAACGAAGCAATTTTCCTCACCCAGGAGGAGCAATAACTTTTTCTTCTTTCTCAAACAAAGGTGAGCGAAGAAGCTGAAGATACCGAATAGTAATCATTTTAAAATTCCATTGTGGAGGTACATTGGCAGTACAATCTATGAAGTAAAAAGACAGACAAGAGTTCCCCAAAAAATATAACCGAAATGAAGAAGATAGTCGAAACCAAGAAATCCCCTGAGACTTCTATCGAGAAGATCCCTGAAAAAGGTAATGTTGAAGTTCCAGAAAAAGGAAACCTTACCATTTTGAAAATATCATCGCAGAATGAGGTTTCATCAACCAACCCATCAAAGACTTCTACTCAGAAGACTACGGTGGAAAAATTAGAATTGTTGAGCCAAAGCAAAGCACCTATACCTTTTAGCCTCGAAGGGGAATTAGCCAAAGTGAAAATTCCCATTCCTCTTTCGGAATTGATGAGCATGGATGCTTACCGATCAGAGGTGATAAAAGCACTGAGAATTGAACCTGACATAGGCATGGAGGCCTTAACTGTTGGTTCGAAGAATCATTCAGATACTGTAAACCTTACCAATGATCAACCTAAACTCCTATTTGGACCTGAAGTGGATGGTCAAACTGAAAATGGTGTTGTCACTCCTTTTTACATCAGCCTTAATATACATGACCTAATTCTGCATAATGCTATGTTAGATTTGGGTTCTTCCCATAATATGATGCCTAAAGAAGTGATGGAAAAACTGGGACTTGAGGTTACCAGATCTTACAAGGACTTACACTCTTTTGACTCCAGCAAAGTCAGATGTATCAGTTTGATCAAGGATTTGTGCATCACCCTGGTTCAGATTCCTGCAAAAAGCATGGTCATGGATGTTGTGGTCGTAGACATTCCCCCGAAATATGGTATGTTGTTGTCCCGATCTTGGGGGGCCAAGTTGAAAGGTACTTTGCAGTTGGATATGTCATATGCAACTGTCCCAGTTTTTGGGGCAACATAGAAGACTATACAGAGAAACACTGATGAAATACATGGTTAGCAGCAAAGAAAAGCCACATAACTATCCTCTGTACTCTGCACATTCTGACCTAGATTCCTTTATCCTATATAATGATGGTGATACGAGTGAACAAATCACTCAGCTGGAAGAAGTTACATCTGGTTCGAACGAAGGCCAAGAAATCACCGAGGCAAAAAGAAAGAAAAATGTGATAACTGAAGAATTGCCAACAGATTTCTGGAGCATGGACTTTGATGGAGCCGTAAGAAAAGAAGGAGCTGGAGCAGGAGTTTGGTTACACAATCACAGATCCAGGTATTTGGAAAACCATTCTTACAAACTGAATTTTTAATGCACTAACAACATAGCTGAGTACGAAGCTTTGATGCTCAGTTTGAAACTATTGAAGAAGGTTGGTGCCAAACAAATCATGGTAAGGGGAGATTTTGAATTAATTATCAAACAAATTAAGGGTGAGTATGCAGTAAAACATCCCCGTCTTAGAGCTTATAGGAATGTTGTTCTGGATGCCCTTAAATGTTTCACTGAAGTTGATTTGCAGGTGATGCTTAGGGGACAGAATATTTTAGCAGATGGATTAGCTACGTCGGCAGCCACATGCAAGATACCTTTTCGTTCCACTCACCCATACACGGTGGAGGTGAAGTGTAGACCAACTGTTCCAGAAAACATCAGATACTGGCAGGTATTTGGTAATGATGATCAAATTGAATATTTTCTGCAATGTAAAAATGATTTCGAGTGTACACACATAGACCTAGAAAATGAGGATAAAAATGTAAAAAGACCTGATTTTGGAAATGATAGTGTAAATAAGATAGATTCAGGAGATTTAGGTGAGGATGAGATATAAACTGATGTTTTTCATTTAAAAAGTAATGTTTTACCTAGGGGTTTAGTTCCTTTATAAGACCTATTTGATTTTAATGACGTAGCTAAAAAATCAAAAATCAAAGCTAGTGGTCAAGAAGTAGAAGATTGTAATATAGGGACAGAAGAAAAACCCAATATGGTAAAACTTTCCAAATCAATACCCCTTGAGTAGAAACTCAAATACAATGAGCTTTCAAGGAATATTTAGATGTATTTTCCCGGGGTTATGAGGACTTGAAATCTTATGACACCAGCATCATACTACATAGGATTCCAATAAAAGAAGATCAAAAACCTTTCAGATAGAAACTTAGGAGAATCAATCCCAAGCTACTTCCCTTGATAGAAAAAGAAATCAAAAAAATGTATGATGCTAAAATCATAGTTCCATTACGATTTTCCAAATGGGTTTCAAATTTGGTCCCAACCTGAAAGAAATCCAGAGAAATTAGGCTTTGCATCAATTTCCGAAATCTGAATAAGGTCTCTCTGAAGGACAACTACCCATTTCCAAAAATGGACCACATATTACAAAAGGTAGTCGGATCCAGTCAAATCTCTTTACTGGATGGGTTCTCAAGTTATAATTAGGTCCTCGGTCACCCAGATGACCAAGAGAAAACAACTTTCACAACACCATGGGGTACTTTCATGTATGTGAAAATGCCTTTCGGGTTGATGGATGATGGGGCCACTTTCCAGAGAGCGATGGACATATCTTTTGTGGAAGAACTCGACAAATTTATTGTCATCTATCTGGACGACGTAACTGTGTTTTCCCAATCTGATGACGAGCACTTACGACATCTCAGACGAGGTTTTGAGAAATGCAGGAAATTTGGGATTTCTTTGAATCCAAATAAGAGCCTTTTCAGATTAGAGGAAGGTAAACTGCTAGGGAACATAATTTCTAAGGATGGAATTAAGATAGACCCCAGTAGAATCGAGGCCATTCAGAAATTAGAACACCCAATAAATATCAAAGATTTATAGTCTTTTATCGGAAAAATAAACTTTCTGCGAAGATTCATACCCAACCTGGCTGAGCTTCTCAGAAACATCACAAACATGTTAAAAAAAGACACAAAAATAAAATGGGACACAAAGTCCAAACATTCTTTTGAACAAGTCAAACGTGTACTCACGCAGGCTCCAGTCTTGACCAGTCCTGACTTCACCAAAGATTTTTATCTTTTTTATTTCGCCTCTGAACATACCATTGCAGCAGTATTACTACAGAAAAACAACAAAGAGTATGAATAGCCCATAGCCTTTTTCAGTAAAGCTTTAAGAGATGATGCTTTGAATTATAAAATAATGGAGAAACAAGATTTTTCTCTGGTGAAAGCCATAAAGGATTTCAGAGTATATATTCTCCATTCCCACACCATTTCATATGTTCCGAACGTGGTAGTAAAAGACATTTTAACCTAGGACAATCCAGATGGCTGAAGAGGAAAATGGATTGCTATCATTCTAGAGTATGACATAGAGATTAAGCCTACTAAACTGATTAAAGGTCAAGGTATAGCAAAGTTAATGGCTGAATCAAATTTCCATGCTCTTGACATTAATTTCTTAGCTGCAGTAGATGAACAGGGTGAGCAGGCGACTCCAAGCGTGAAAGAGGTATTTTTGAACTCTCCATGGTACGCAGACCTGATATTTGTTTTGCATAATTTACAAGCTCCCCCTGGTTTGACCAAAACGAAATCTAGGTTTTTGAAATTGAAAGCATTAAAATTTTGCATTCTAGAAGGCAATCTGTATTGGAAAGATCCTGGAGGTATTTTGTTAAATTTCCTATTGAAGGATGAGGCTGACAAAGTATGGTAGTATTTTCATGCAGGAGACTGTGGTGGTCATCTAAGTTGGAAGACCATAGCTAATAAAATCCTCAGAGCTGGATTCTATTGGCCAACACTATTTGTTGATGTGCATCATAAAGTGACTTCGTGTCACAAGTGTCAGGTTTTCGAGGGAAAAAAGAATCTCCTTCCTTTGCCCTTGAAACCGATCTCGGTAGAAGATCCTTTCTAGCAATGGGGATTAGACTTTATCAGAGAAATACATCCTCCCTCTTTAGGCCAGCACAAGTGGATTCTCACTACTACCGACTATTTCACAAAATGGATCGAAGCAGTACCAAGCAGGCAAGCTACTAATTCTCTCATTATTAAATTTCTTGAAAATAATATCTTGTCCCATTTTGGATGTCTTAGAAAGATTATAACTAACAACGCAACTACTTTTTGATCTAAGAAACTCATAATTTCTGCAACCAGTATCATATCGGTTTGGGGCATTCCACAACTTATTACCCCCAGGGAAATGGGCCGGCGGAATCATCAAATAAAACCCTGGTAAACATTATCAAGAAAACTTTGCAAGAAAAAAAAAATCGTGGCATAACAAGTTGGTTTTCGCACTATGGGCCGACAGACTGACCACCAAAAGGTCAATCGGTATGTCACCATATCATTTGGTCTATGGCACAGAAGTGGTTTTTCCCATTTCCTTAGGAGTTCCTGTCATGAAATTGTTGCAAGACATGCAAGCCGAGACAAACGACTCCCAAAGAAGGATAAACTAGATGATCCATTTTCAGTAGTCCAGGGAAGAAGTATACAACAAGACTTAGGTAGTCCAAGAAAGCATTAAGAAGATCTTTGAAAAAAGAACCAAAGAAGATGATTTCGAGCTAGGTGACTTGGTTCTGAGATGGGATTCCCGAAATGAAGACAAGGGAAAGCATGGAAAATTTGACAGTCTGTGGAAGGGACCATACATGATTCAAGCATTCAAAGGAAATAACGCTTTCTTGCTAAACAACAGTGATGGGACAGATCTGCCAGAAGGACCTATAAATAGCAGAATGATGAAGCATTATTCACTGCCTCAGTAGGGACCTGAAGTCACACTTTCCATTGTACAAACCACTTTCATTTTTCTTGCAAATTTCTAAGTGAATAACTTTGATCAGATGGTTGAAGCCCGGAGAGAAGGCCCTAAGCCAGTGAACATTGTCTTCCAATTTTTGAAATAAAATCGATCAATCAACAAAGGCGACTATGGAGAAAGTTTCAGAACATCAGGAATCAGAATTTGGCACTTCATAAGGAGAGTACCATCCCCAGGTGGAGCCGTTGTTATAACCCTATAATTTATAGGATCAATTGGTGACTGAAATGTTATCTCTTTAGTGTTTTTGTTTGTCAAATGATTTTTCATTCTGCAAATAATTTGAGGAAAAAAAAAGAAAAAGAAAAAGAAAAGAAAAGAAAGAAAAAGAATAAAAGAGGGCATAAAAGAAATTCAATAGAGCCCCATGCAATAACAATGACTTGGTCCATACCTTTCAAGCATGGACAAGTTCTTTTAAATTGATGTTGATAAGAGTAGTGAATAAGCTTGGCTAAACTGTTTAATCTTAGCCAAGTGATCTAGTTTAGTTAGTGAATAAATCTGGCCAGGTTGCCTAATCTTGGTCAGATAGCTCCAAGATAGAGTAATTTCTTAGTCCAACAGTTTAATTTGGGCTAATTGTCATAGGTAATTAGGTTAGAACATAGGGTAGTTTGCTTTTTTTCAATAAAACCAGATCGATGATCAATGTTGAACCATGTCTTGTAGGTTTAAAGGGTTAGTTGTCTAACCCCTTGGTGATAGAAACATGGAAAAGCTTGGGAAAACCCACGATATGCACTTATCCTAAGTTTTTCTGGGTGCATATGCTTTAGCGCTCACAATTATGCACATCTCATGTATGAATGGATCAGATGTTCACGCCCAGATCTACGGTGGACAAGTCTTTCCAGACCCCCCCATCTGTTCTGCTTTTAATTGAGGGGGGGGTCCGGAATTGGAGATAATATATGCACACATCTGGACGACTCACGTTTCAGCGCCTAGATCTACGGTCTATATTGGATTCCAGAACCCCCCATCTATTCTGCTTTTAATGGAGGGGGGGGTCCAGAATGTGTTTTAAATATCGCGCACAGATCTATGATCGAAAGGAAAGTGTGCAGATCAACGGCTCATGGTATTTTTTGGACCCCCTGACTGATCTGACTTTAACAATGGGGGAGGGGTTCAAAATGGAATTTTACTTTGGCGGGCCCCCTATCTATACGTGGCATGAATCCATTAGTCCTGAATCCCACCGCCTATTACTGCCTGACATACCTCATCACCTCATGACATCATTATCCACCTTTTTCGTAAGAGTCACCTCCCATAACTCTGTCAGTCTTTCTCCCTCATTCACCCATGGCAAGTCCCTTCACCATGGTCTTTTCCCCAATCAATACCTACCACGTCACTCAACCGTATGCTTCACCTACCATCTCATGCTCTAAATGACTCGTTGGCCATTTATTACTGGCTAACTTATCCGTTAACCAGCTGACCTGTCTCCCGCACCCAACAGATACCCGTTTACTCAAAACTACCCTCACCCTTCACTCCCTCACCATTTACCCAGTCATCGCACCAGAGAATTTTCCCCTTTTTCCTCTCCATTATAGTTAGCTTCCCACATCTATAGTCGCCCCCACTAAATTTTATTTTATTTGTAGGTATTGTTATAGTGATGGCGCCAAAGTCAAAGAGAATAGAAGGTGAAGAGAATCCTTTTCTCCCGCCTCCTGTTGACCTCGACAAGATTCCTCTGGACAACAAAGACTACTTAATCATAGACACAAGATGTGATTTTGACTTTGCATACCTACAGTCATGGATTAAATAAGTTTTCCTAGACCAGAGTGACGAAATTGGGCTCTGGGAGTCCAACCTACTTTTGTATCTTTTCCCCCAGATTCACCACTTCCCAGAATTCGCCCTCAAGTGTCAATCCCATTATATCCCTGAACAAAGAGCCATTGTGTCCTCATCTAGGGAAATTATTTTCATCATCACACCAAAAACCATCGACCAAATGATGAAGATATCCCAAGCCGACTCTGCCTCACCTTTTAATCTCGAAATCATCATAGAGCTCTACCAAAAGCTGTCATTTCCTCAAAGAGCTCGAATTTTTGAGCTTTTTCTTCCACAGTCCACTCAGCTCCCCACTACAAACCCCCCTTATCCTTCCCCCCTGTTCTCAATAAAAGGAAACCAGGTCATCATGTCACTATGCACCTTGCTTGGTTATTTTTCAGATCAATGGGTAGATGAACCCATTTTGGGATTTTTGTCTATTTTCTCCACCGATGAGAAACCCACTACACAGTTCAACTACAACACATTTTTGGCGAACAACATTCATGAACAATTCATAAATTTCACCACAGAAGGTATGTTCAGGTATTCTGTGATACTGGCATACTTGTTCGTTTTCTTCCAAGCGGACAAATTTTCTTTTTCTATGTGGAAGATGGACGAGGATGGTAGACCATAGGCAGTAACAACATGGACTTCTCTGCTCAGACATAACTCCATGGAATTCAGTTTCAAGTAGTTCATCGAGTAGTTCTGCCACCTAGTGGTGAGTATGCTCAGTGGCAGACCCAAACCCAGAATTAATGACAAAATTCAGAGGATTCTACATCTCTCAGACCTTACAAAGACTGGTGATTGGTACCTGTACCAAAATCATACTGAGATCAGAGTCTATGGGTGTGAGTTGGCCCTATATAAACTACCCAAGTACTTACCTGTTAGAATTTTCACCCTAGAATACATAAGGCAAATGATAAACACAGACGACATACATTTTGTGTCTTTGAAGAAGAAGCAACAACTCATAATCAAAGGGAAAATTGGGTCTTTCATCTACAACAGTCGAGGTGCCAGGGAGGAAGCAGATAGACTGATAAAATAAATGAATTTTTTTGTTAGTTTCACATGGCACTATGATCCGTGCGGGATAAATTCTGAGATGAGAATAAAAAATAAGAATATCCCGTATGTTCACATGTCTAGGCCTGAGGTAGAAAAGTTTGCAAACCAGATAGAATGGGAGCCTAACACACTGGTTGAGGCAGAACAACAGGACCCTTCGGTCACTGTTTCATAGACAACTACACCAAAATCTCCAAAGGAGAAAAGGCCTAGGAAGGACACTTCACCTCCTATCACTGAAGTATCATCTAAGGAGTTCTGATTGCACACAAAGAGGCCGAAAACCACTCAGGCTCCTGACATGGCCGGATAAAAGGCAATTCCATCCACTACAATGATGGAGGTGGATCGGTCACTCCTTAGTACAAGCAACAAGCAGATCATAATCTTAGTATTTCCAAAGAAGCCTACATATACTCCACCATTCAACCAGTCAGGCAAAATAGGACCGAAGCTGAGTATCTTCGAGAAATACAATTTGATCAAGAAAAAGAATCAAACACTGATCAACAACACATATGCTTAGTTCTGGAAGCAAATGTCAACTGCACAACACAGATTGCTATCGACATTCGACACTGAGAAGGGCAGAATGCACATGGCATTTCTCCAAGCACAGGTTCCAGACCCAAAAGTAATCACCGATTACAAAAGGGAAACTTTCGAATTCCAGACTAAGGATGTGTATCCAGTCGATCAAACGGATCTGCACAGGAAAACTAGGGAAATGGTTTTCTCCACGTTGGCACATGCTTCCACTGCTGCCTCCAAGTTACAAGTGTCTCTGAATAATGTCCAGACACAGTTGAAGTTGGAAAAAATATCATCCTTCACCAAGGATAATAGGATTAAGACGTTGGAGGAACTGGTCCTCAAGATCAGATATGATCCCTTGAATTTGAAAGCAGTCGAGGATATGATCAAGAATAAAAATGTCTACATAGCGTCTTTGAGGAAACAATTGAATTTTCCACCAACAGTAGAATCTCAAGAAAAGAAAATGGTGGAGACAAAAGGAGAAAAATATGAGATGCTCAAATTGATCATGGAGCATAATACACAATTAAAGGAAATGGAAGATGAAATGGAGAAACTAGTGAAAGAGAAAGAGCAGTCAAAACCCATGGAAGTCATTCCATTGAGTGCAGTTCCACTCTCATGAGTGAGAACAATGTCACTAGTAGAAATTACATCGACAAATCCATCGACGTCTTTGGAAAAGACTGTTGAACTAGCTAAATCTATGGAAGAGATGAATCTGCAAGAAACAGAGATTAGCAGGCTCAAAAAGGAGATTGAGAACCTCCAGGAACTCAAATATTCTTACCAAACCAGCTACTCAAAGGAAAAAAATGTGTCAGACCAGCTCAAACAAGAGTTACAACAGCTTCAGAAGTAAACAGTGGCAGGTAAAACATTGGCCGAAGTCAAAGAAAGTGTTTGGACAGACATCACCAAGTCTATGAATGAAATATGGCCAATGATACAAATTATGTTTGAGAAAAATGAATTGGTACAAAGAAGTAAACAAGACATCGAGAAGATTAGATCAGGACTAGGAGAGATGCCCATAGAGGCTAATGAAATCATCAAATTCTTGAATTCTAAAACCAGAGAGGAGCTGGAAGATCTGAGAATTGAGGATAGAACATAGACCATCCTTGAGGTCAAGAGAGTCCTGACCAAGAGAGGACTGATGCTACAGCTAGAAGAAAAGGTTCAGTCTATGGACCTAGGGGTATAAAGGTTTTTCAGCAAGATCGAGGCTCTACAGAAGAAGGATCTTCCTGGTTTGAAGGTGATAAATGACAAATTGATGACGCTCCCCGATTACAAAAAGAGACTAGCTGTTGTGGCTAAGGATAGTTTGAAATTTTCAGGAATACAAGGCAGTATCACTGGCAAGGCATTCCTAGATGCTCTACAACTGGACATCATCATACAACATGAGATCCAATACATCTTCATCACCAAGCCAACTTTTTCTAAGTACACAGAGATGGATGAAGTTTACTGAAGGTTACTCAAAGTAGTCGTTCCCAGTCATCTTCGACGGGAAGAGCTTTGCAATATGATTGAATAGTCGATGAGATGTCCAAGCCCAGTCATCTATCCATTCAGATGAGATCGTGCAGAGGCCTCATGAATGATTCACCCAAAAAACAGCATGAAACTTCGAAACATCATCAAACAGTTTCCTAGATTTTTGTAGTTTGTTAAGTTAGTTAAGCTAAAAATAGATTCACCACGTCTTGATCTTTAATGACATGATTGTTTGTAATTTTGGTTATAAATACTTCACTTTTCAAAGTATTGAGGGTTGATCTTTATGCCCTGTGAGCTACCAGACTGTAATATTTTTCAAGAGATCTTCCATTAATACAAAGAGGCATTTCCACAGGATTCTTGCGTGTACTCATTGGTGATGTTTTCCTTTCTAAGTTAAATGTTATTCTCGCTTAGTTATCGCACTGTTTTCTAAATCTACTCTTTGAAAGTAACGAACATTGCAGGATTTATCTTTGTATACCATGTTTCTGACTTTAAAATATTTTAGTGTTTCATCTTCTGATTTTACGATAAAGAATTTTTTAACTAATTCTTTGTTGTAATTGACATTCTCGCCCTTTGTACTTTTCCTCATTTTTGCTGCTAAAAGAATCCAACGATTACATTATCTCGCCCTGTGAAAGGTTTCTTCATTTTCTGGTTTAGATTTTATTTCTTAATACATACCCCATAGCCCAATGGATGTGTAAATCTCTCTTAGCCAACCCAACGAAAACGACAACAAACAAAACAGACATATTTTATTCACCTAGCCTAATATCTTAAATTTGAAACATATCTAAATCATACAAAGAGATCCCTCTCTGAAACTGGTAGGGCTAGATCCTATCTTCGAAGTGGTTGGATAAAGTTACCTCCCATAGATTTCTTCTTTTCTGACAACCTCTAGGAAATTTACAGAGCGTTAACACTTTCTTTGGTGCCATGACTTTATGTTAGATGGAAAACCTGTCATAGAAAAGGAGTGTATGAGCTTGGTTGAATGTGTCTTACGCTTGATAGTATGAAAGACAATATGTTGTGAATCACAGACCTTTAAACTTTCTTTTAATTCATTTAACGATGACGGTACTGACACAACTGACAAGAATTCAATACATTGAATGCATTGGATATTTACTAAGATACGCATTATTGTCACATATCCTCAGTTATCCTTTATTAAAGTGGCCACATTTTGGCGCTTTTGAATTCAAAATTTGGAAAATTTCATTCAATCGGAAACCGAAACATGAACAAACCTAAAAAGTTTGATTGTCATTAATCATGTTTCCAAAACATAATTAATTTAGACTAATCACAGATTAAGAGTCGAGACTTCGCATTTTGGGATTTCGGGGATCGTGTTGACAAGAGGTATGTTATCACTGAATCTCGATTTCTGAAATTGTGAAATCACGACAAGTTTAAATTAGGACTTAACTTTGTTTTAGTAAATTAATTAATCAGTATTAAACCCACTTTGATTCTTTCGGGGTTTCAGGGATCGTGTTGACAAAAGGTATGTCATCAATTAACCCCGAATCCCGAAATCGCGATATGATTAACTTAATCCTTAAATTTTGTATTAGTGAATTAATTAATCAGGATTAAGGACTAACTTCCAAAATAGGATTAAATCATTTTAGACACATATTAAGAGTCGGGACTTCGTGTTTCAGGATTTTGGGGATCGTGTTGTCAAGAGGTATGTCATTGATGAATCTCGAATCCTGAAATCACGATATGATTAACTTAGTCTTTAATAATTAGTAACTTCCATATTTCAGGAAATTGGGGATCAGGATTCCGTGATTGAAAATGCATTAAAACATATGTTCTCAGTAAACCCCGAATTTCAAATTTTTTTTTTAAAGGTTAATCTTAACTCCTTTAGGGTTTAATCTTTTCGTGATTTAAGAAATAATTTTACAGAAAGTGTGTCGGGACTTTTATAACATTTTTGGTTTTTTGTATTTTATTATTTAAAGAATAAATCTTGTCGGAATTTCAGTACCGGCCTTTTGGAAATGATAGTGAGGGTTATGCTTCATGAAAAGACGAAACCAGAAAAAGGAAGGTTTTAGTTTTGAAGATAAAAATTTTAATATATGTTTCAACAACCTTCACCATTTCAGTGGTTGCATGGGAGATGAGAGGTGGAGATTGGCTGACCAGTAGTCAGATGGGTTACTTTCGATTGTATTGGATGGTTGGGATTCGGTGATGACCACAGGAGAGAATCTATCATGGATACCGATGGACGAGCTTCTGGTCAAATCCTTGGGATTGAACAAAGTATGTGACACCTCCCAGTTCTACAGTCAGCTGCAGATGTTTCTATTAGCCTGTCCTGACACTTTTATCATAGACAACAGCATGAGGAGGGATAGGGATGTTTTTATTAGCCTACTCTAGCCGAGCTTAACCTACTCTAGCCTAGCCTAGCTTAGCCTACTCTAGCCTATCCTATTCTAGCATAGTATACTCTAGCCTAGCCTAGCCTAGTTTACTTTAACCTAGCCTACTCTACTATATCCTAGCCTAGCCTACTTTATCACAGCTTAGACTATTCTGCTCTAGCGTAGCCTACTCTAGCCTATCCTACTCTAGTCTACTCTAGCCTACTCTTGCCTCTGCTAGCTTATCATAACCTAACTTACTCTAGCCTAACCTAACATAGCCTACTCTATCTACACTAGCCTAGCCTACTTTAGCCTAGACTAGCCTAACATACTCTAGCGTAGCTCAGCCTAGCCTAGCTACTCTAGCCTAGGCTAGTTTAGCCTAGCTCTGCCTAGCCTATCCTAGCATGCCTTGTCTAGACTAATCTACTATTTCCTACCCAAGCCTACTCTAGCCTACCCCGACTTATCCTTCATTAGCCTATCCTCACATGGCCTAGCCTAGCTACTCTAGCCTAGCCTAGCTACTCTAGGCTAGGCTAGGCTAGGCTAGGCTAGCCTAAGCTAGGCTAGGCTAGCCTAGCCTAGCCCTACCTAGCCTAACCTAGCATGCCTTATCTAAACTAACCTACTCTTGCCTACCCTAGCCTACTCTAGCCTAACTTGGCCTACTCTAGCCTACCCTGCCTTATCCATCATCAACCTATCCTCACTTGGCCTAGCCTAGCCTACTCTACCTAGCCTAGCCTACTCTATCCTATCCTAATCTACTCTAGCCTAGCCTAACCTACTCTAGCCTAGCCTAATCTACTCTACCCTAGCCTAGCCTACTCTAGCCTAGCCTAATCTACTCTAGCCTAGCCTATCCTAACATAGCCTAGCCTAGCCTAGCCTAATCCACTCTAGCCTATCTTGACTTAGCCTAGCATAGCCTAGCCTATCCTAGCTTAGTCTACCGTGGCCTAGCCTACTCTGGCCTAGTCTAGCCTAGCTTAGCCTACTCTAGCTTATCTTAGCCAAGCATAGCATAACCTAACCTAGCCTAGACTAGCCCAGCCTAATCAAGCTTAGCCTACTCTAGCCTAGCCTAGCCTAATCGAGCTTAGCCTACTCTAGCCTAGCCTAGCCTGGCCTATCCTAACGTAGCTTATCCTAGCTTAGCCTAGCTTATCCTAGCTTAACCTAGCCTACTCTAGCCAAGCCTAGCCTAGTCTACGCTAGCCTAGCCTATCCTAGCCTACTCTGGCCTAGCCTAGCCTACTCCAACCTAATCCAACCTAGTCTAGCCTACTCTAGCCTAGCCTAGAGTAGCCTAGCCTGGCCTAGACTAGCCTAGCCTATCCTAGCCTAGCCTAGCCTAGCCTAGCCTAGCCTAGCCTACTCTAGTCTATCCTAGCCTACTTTAGCCTACTCTAGCCTAGCCTAGCCTAGCCTACTCTAGCCAAGCCTAGCCTGGACTAGCCTACTTTAGCCTAGCCTAGCCTAACGTAGCCTAGATTACCCTAGCCTAGCCTAACGTAGCCTATCCTACTCTAGCCTAACCTATGCTATCCTACTTTATTCTACTCTAGCCTAGCCTAGCCTACTCTAGCATAGCCTAGCCTACTTTATCCTAGCCTAGTATATTCTACTCTAGTCTATCCTACTCCAGCCTAGCCTAGCCTAGCCTACTCTTGCCTATCCTATCATATTCTACTCTAGTATTCCCTACCCTACCCTAGCTTATCCTACTCTATCCTACCCTAGCCTACTCTTTCCTATGCTAGCTTATTGTAGCCTAACATAAAATAGCCTGCTCTAGCCTAGCCTAATCTATCTACACTAGCCTAGCCTACTTTAGCTTAGACTAACCTTGCCTACTCTAGCCTAGTCAACTCTAGCCTAGCCTACTCTAGCCTAGCCTAGTTTAACATACTCTAGCCTAGACTATCCTAGACCTACCTAGCCTAACCTATCCTACCTTGCCTAGCCTAACCTACTCTTTCCTACCCTAGCCTACTCTACCCTAGCCTAGCCTAGCCTAGCCTAGCTTAGCCTACTCTAGCCTACCCTAGCTTAGCCTTCATTAACCTAGCCTACTCTACCTAGCCTAGCCTAGACTAGCTTAGCCTAATCTACTCTAGCCTAGACTAGCATAGTCTAGCCTATCCTAGCCTAGCCTAGCCTATCATAGCCTAACCTATCCTAACATAGCCTAATCTACTCTATCTTAGCCTAGCTTCGCCTAGCCTATACTAGCTTAGTCTAGTTTGGCATAGCCTACTCTCGCCTAGTCTAGCCTAGTATAGCCTAGTCTAGCTTACTCAAGCTTAGACTAGCCAAGCGTAGCATAGCCTAGCCTAACCTAATCTAGCCTAGCGTAATCGAGCTTAGCCTACTCTATCCTATCCTAGCCTAGCATAGCCTAACATAGCTTATCCTAGCCTAGCCTGACTTATCCTAACTTGGCCTGGCCTAACATAGCTTAGCCTAGCCTATCTTGGCTTATCCTAACTTAACCTAGCTTACTCTAGACAAGCCTAGCCTACTCTAAGCTAGCCTACCCTACCCTAGCCTACTTTGGACTAGCCTAGCCTACTCTAGCCTTATCCAACCTAGCCTATCCTAGCCTAGCCTAGCCTAGCTAAACTTATCCTAGACTAGCCTACTCTAGCATAGCCTAGCCTAACCAAGCCTAGCTTACCCTAGCTTAACCTAACTTAGCCTAGCCTAATCTACTCTATCTTAGCCTAGCTTAGCCTAGCCTATACTAGCTTAGTCTAGTTTGGCATAGCCTACTCTGGCCTGGTCTAGCCTACTCTAGCTTAGACTAGCCATGTGTAGTATAGCCTAGCCTAGCCTAAACTAGCCTAGCATAATCGAGCTTAGCCTACTCTATCTTATCCTAGCCTAGCCTAGCCTAATGTAGCTTAGCCTAGCCTAGCCTAACTTATCCTAAATTATCCTAGCTTAGCCTAACTTAGCCTAGCTTAGCCTAGCCTAACTTAGCCTAACTTAGCCTAACTTATCCTAGCTTAGCCTAGCCTAAACTAACCTTGCCTACTCTAGTGTAGCCTACTCTAGCCTAGCCTACTTTAGCCTACTTTATCCTAGCCTAGCTTAGCCTAGCCTAGCCTAACATACTCTAGCCTAGCCTAGCATACTCTAGCCTAGGCTAGCCTAGAACTACCTAGCCTAACCTAGCCTACCTTGCCTAGCCTAACTTACTCTTACCTACCCTAGCCTACTCTATCCTAGCATAGCCTATCCTTGCCTAGCTTAACCTACTCTAGCCTACCCTAGCTTAGCCTGTATTAGCCTATTCTAGCCTAGCCTACTCTACCTAGCTTAGCCTACTCTAATCTAGCCTAGCCTACTCTAGCCTAGCCTAGCCTAGCCTAATCTACTTTAGCTTAGCCTAGCTTAGTTGATCCTACTCTACCCTAGCTGACATATGTCTAACTGACTTCCTAATTTTAAGGAATTTGTTTTAACAGAAAATGATCAATATCTAGAAATGATGTTTTGAATGTTTCGAATATGCAGAAGGTAGAGTTGTCATCTTCTCCTTATAACTGCTACCCGAAAGGTTGCCTGAAATATTGGGACTCTTCTGCATACTCTACCAGCTATTGTATGTTGGAGGATGACAAAATATTTTTGAAGTCTTCAACCATAGTTGGGCATCGAACCTCTTCATCCTTGACTAGAATAGAATTCAATTAGAGCTTGTCTTCTACCTGGTTGGCAAATCCCTCGTTTGTAGCGCTACAGGTGCAAAACAGTCGACAAATGCTACAAACAAATGAAGACGACAATTTGAACTGAGATACTTGAAATATTTATTGAACTCTGACTTATAGGTTGATATCTTCGTGGATTCTGAACTAATAATGTTGCTTCCCATTTGATATCCTCTTACCGTTGGAGAGGGTCTAATACCCGAATCTTCATATGCATGCTTTCATTCCCTCTCTTGTTGACTGCTGCAACACATTTGTGTTTTTGTCATGCTCTACCTCCTATGGCATTTTATATCCTAATTTACCATTGACTTCCTTTGATAAATACTCATGCAATGGCTCTCTGCCACATGATGAAAGAAAATTTTCAATTCTGCAAAAGAATTTAGAGGAAATGAAGTTATGACAGTTTCAAACCACTTTGTACTTGTCATTGTTGTGCTCACTGGTATTCTAGCAGCTCATGCATCTTTGTTATGATGGTTTAAGGACATTCATGTGTTTTTTACAAGCCAAGGCCAATCTCATGTGAATTGGCCTATAAACAATTTTTGTTCACTTTATATACTCCTCTCTTCCATATCTTGTTTAAGAATAAGTTTCTTGTTGGTTGGTGAAAATTAAAACTTCTTGCAAAGCATAGTCTCTTTTGGTTTTGTTTGCTTTCAATGTCCATTCAAAACATCTAAAAGTACTTTTCAGTCAATCGACGTTGCTTCACATGAACACTTTTTGTTCAACCTGAGTCCAGAGAGCATCTAAGCTAAGAATATAAACGAGAGTGCAAAATAGTTAGCATCTGCTCTATGTGCAGATTTGTTTTGGAAGACAACTACTTTGGCTCTATGCTCTCAGAAGTTCTTTTGCAAACTCTTGACTTCCAGTCAGAAAAAGTCCATTAATAACCTTGTTATACACAAAATGTCGAGGAGCAAAACCCTTTCCTACCATTTCCTGCAGTAGTTTTATAGCTTCCATGATCGAACTCTGAACCTGTATATTGCAAAGAAAAACAATTTCACAATAACTTCCATATGTTGCAATAACTTAATCACTAAAGTATGCACTAGCATCTTTCTCAAGTGATGCTCCAATCTCAAACTTTGCAACCCTATTTATTTGATCTTTCATTGTATCTTTGTCCACTGCAGCACTGATGAGTGGTTTCCTCATTAAATAATTGTATCATCTCTTCAAGGGCTTGAGCTAGCATTTAGAAGCTTCAACACCTGCATAATTTCATGCGCACCTGGCATTTGATGGTCGTTCTGCGTGTTTTCTTTGTTGCTTAGACAAATCGCTTAGAACACCTGCAAACTCTTCGATACGTCCATATCTTCATAGTTTGACAACTCACCTTTACTTGCACACAAAACCTCCATCCTCATCGATCTGATATTTCCTCCTTGACAGCTGCAATCTCCATAAATGATGTTGATAGCTGGTATGAGGGCTTTAGAGACTGTGTATTTTAAAAATATTCTCTTAATTCTTTTTAGGAATTGTGGCCTTTATATGTGTGAATGCTTACATAGCTTATCGATTAGAAATGGCAAGAGAATCGGGTAGGCTTGCGCTTGTGCTGGGCTTGTATGTTGACTTGTGGCTCGACTTGTATTGGTTGTGAACTTGACTTGAGAATTGGGCATTTGGGCCCTTCAAAATTTTGGTAAAAGTCGTAAAACCGAGAGGCTTAGTTTGGATTAAAACAAAACTCCAAGTGTAAGGTATATAGACTTAGGCATAAAATGGAGTTTGGTATAAAGACCAAATATATGTGTAGTGTGACTTAGGCACTTCCTCAATGCAAGCTTAAAGCACACACCACTTTTGACTCCCTTTGATAAATACTCATGCAATGGCTCTCTGCCACATGATGAAAGAAAATTTTCAATTCTGCAAAAGAATTTGCAGGAAATGAAGTTATGATAGTTTCAAACCACTTTGTACTTGTCATTGTTGTGCTCACTGGTATTCTAGCATCTCGTGCATCTTTGTTATGTTGGTTTAAGGACATTCATGTGATTTTTACAAGCCAAGGCCAATCTCATGTGAATTGGCCTATAAACAACTTTTTTGCACTTTGTATACTCCGCTCTTCCATATCTTCTTTAAGAATAAGTTTCTTGCAGGTTGGTGAGAATTAAAACTTCTTGCAAAGCATAGTCTCTTTTGGTTTTGTTCGCTTTCAATGTCCATTCAAAACATCTAAAAGTACTTTTCAGTCAATCGACGCTGCTTCACATGAACATTGTTTGTTCAACCTGAGTCCATAGAGCATCTAATCTAAGAATATAAACAAGAATGAAAAATAGTTAGCATTTGTTCTACGTGTGGATTTGTTTTGGAAGACAACTACTCTGGCTCTGTGCTCTCAGAAGTTCTTTTGCAAACTCTTGACTTCCAGTCAGAAAAATTCCATTAATAACTTGGTTATACAAAAAACACCGAGGAACAAAACATTTTCCTACCATTTCCTGCAGTAGTTTTACAGCTTCCATGATCAGACTCTGAACCTGTATATTGGAAAGCAAAATAGTTTCACAACAACTTCCATATGTTGCAATAACTTAATCACTAAAGTATACGCTAGCGTCTTGCTCAAGCGATGCTCCAATCTCAAACTTTGCAACCCTATTTATTCGATCTTTCACTTTATCTTCGTCCACTGCAGCACTGATGAGTGGTTTCCTCATTAAATAACTGTATCATCTCTTCAAGGGCTCGATCTAGCATTTAGAAGCTTTAACACCTGCATAATTTCATGGGCACCTGGCATTTGATGGTCGTTCTGTGTGTTGCCGTCCTAATACACACTTGCTAACGTGAGCTAAGTCCTGCTCACTTAGTGTGTCCTTGGAGGCACAATGCCTAGGTTATCAGTCCACACTGTCACCTTGACTGGAACCTCTTCCTTCTAGGCTTACTCCTAGGGAAGCCAAGGGGGGTTGTCCCTAGTTACTAGATTGATTTTAGTGTTTAAGGTTCTAGGAGTTAGTTTTAATTTGTTAAAGGCTAAAGGGGAAAACTAGTCTATGATGCAAAGGAAGCAAGTGCAAAGTGCAAGTCCTATCTATATGTGAATCAGCCCTTTCCCTAAGTCAACTAAGACTAGTGCCTAAGGTTGGGCAAATGGGGTCAACTAAATTTGAGGGTGGTTCAATTACAAAAGTTTTACAATTGAAGCAAGTTAGCTACCCCAAACCCAAGGTTACAATTAATTACAAAAGAATTATAAGTGTTACAATGTTTACACCATACACAAATAGATACAAAGATACACAAGATACAACAAGATGTAAGTGATTCACACACATAAGCCAAGAATGCCCCAATAGCATTTACTCTATTGGACTTCCTTCACTGGCAACCACAAAAAGCACTCAAGAATCAAAGAAAGTGATGCTTCCCCAAGTGGGATACTCAACACTTTCTTGATTCACACCATAAAATAATTGATCCACAAGATATTCAATATGTAACTTACTTGCTCACATAGACATAAACATAAATCATAAAGTTGCACTTAAGATAAAAGAAGCAATGAGATTATCACCAATGTGTGTTCCTATCAATACATCTAATTCCCCCAACACATCAAAGGTGATCTATGCAACTAAATGGTTAAGGGGGTTTCTTAAAAGTTAGATTAATTTTATGTTCCCTCCCCCTAAACTATGTTTGTGCTTTGAACTTCCTCCTCCCTTGGCCAAATGACTGTCGGGTGCTCAAGATAGTAAGGCAAACGAGGCCCACCCTAGCTTCCCAGGTCAGCCCTGACAATAAGAGTACTTCCCGGAAAGGATCTCCCCTACGAAATCACGAGAACGGTCCCCCGCCTCTTCCTTCCATTGTTTTCCTCAAACCCGTTTTAGATGGTGGAGATGGCTGAATAAATCCCCTAAAATGTTGTCTAAGTGTTATTATGACCCGCGGGTGGGTCTTTTGGTGTGTTGGGTGACTTTTAGAAGTGTTTTAGACCTTTAAAAATTTGGTTTTTAGCGCATGGCCGAACTGAAAAGATGTGAAAATGAGTGCTCGCAAGATGTAAATCAAAAGCTTATTAACATGCCAATACATGAAGGAAATATTGCAAGATGTTAAACCATTCATTTATAAACCATTCCACATGTAGATTGAAAGTTAAAGATAAAGGAAATGTACTTGCAAGATGTAAAACTGTAGATGTGAATGCTTTAGACCATAAGATAAGATGACACGAAATGAAAAGAGAGCTTAAGAGATATCCATCATCTACACATTATTCCATTCATCACCATAAGCATATAATTGCAAAAGGAAGGGCAAGAACAGCTTGCCAAAGTGATTACCAAAATGAGATTGAGAAGTTAACCATTCATCCACACATGTGTGTTAAACTCATGAAAAATAAATGTGCTTGAAAATGGGAAACTTAGCAAAGCAATGAGAAGATTTTAAATCATATTCATATCATATGCACATAAGATTTGTAAACAGCAAAATAACTTATGAAAAGATGAGCTATAGCACTTAAGATTGCATTTAAATTATTGAACCATTTACCATGAAAGCATAAGCATAAGAAAATGAAATAACTTGATGGAAATAAAACTTATAAATGATGACTATCTAAGATATTCTAACTAACTAGCATATAGATCATCACATGTAAATTTCCCTTAAGCCAAGCGATTTTGGGGATTACTCACCCAAGGTGTCGGCACGTTAGATCATCAAAATAAATGAAACTTGGAAAAGAAACCACTCACAATGGCCAAGGTGGAGGCAAGCCTACCATTTTTGGCCAAAGAGGGTTGTTTAAACAAATGACAAATTATTTAAAAGAAAAGGCCACACAATCTTGCCTTGAAGACAAGAGGGGCCAACAAATAAATAAAAACAATGACTTTGAAAAGAAGCAACTAATCTAGCCAAACGATTTTGGGGGGTTGGCTAGGCCAAGCACACTCCCAAGGTGTAGGCAATATGTGTTAGCTTACAAATGTACAAAAAATCAATGAAATAGCATGAAAAACATGAAAAATACACTAGGAAGAGTAAGAAAATCGTTACCCAACCAAGGATGGGTCTTGGGGAAGCCTTGAGGATGGATTTGGGCAGCGTTTCCCCTTGTTGCTGGTAAGTTCCTGCAAAAACCAGCAAGCAAAAGCTTGCTGGAAATGCTGAAAAAGACACAAAAACGTTAAAGAATTTTTTTGTTTTTACACAGAAAATTTCCACATAAAAATCTCCAAGTGAAAGATAATATTATTGACCTATCTAAGAGTGTTAGAAAGCTGAAATAATAACGGAATGTATGCAGAAAATAACAATGGACAAAAGAAGTCTAGGAGTGTGTGAAAGGTTTAAGGGTAGGCTCCTCTTCGATGCTATCCCAATAATCCTTTTGAAACAACCTGCAAAACTCAAGGAAAGTAGTGAAGCATGGAAATAGACAACAATATTGAATAGACTAACAAACAAAATACTTCTATCTCTTAGCTATCCAACAATGCATAAACTAGCAAGACTACTCTTTGCTAATCTACCCTAGTAAAATACTTTACCAAAGATCTATTTGCAACTACACAACAAAACTCAAACAATGCATGTCACCTCATGTGTAAGAAGAAAGCTAGAATACTCTTAGTTCTCTTCAAAAATCCTCCAAATCTTTTCTATTGATCCAAAATGTGAGAGTGTTGGAGAAATACTTGCTCCAAGACTCTCAAGAGCAATGAGTGAAGTGACTACAATGGCAAGAGCAAGAAGGTGAGGTGAAATTCCAGCATAATAATAGTAGCTCAAATAATGGTAAGGAAAATAGGTTAGGAGGGGTCTTACTTATACCTCAAGAGGCAAAGTGAGGGCACTTGGATTGAGTCCAAGTGTCAAATCTCAAGCCAATAGCACTAATCTCAAGGAGAGGGCGCCCTAGCTAGGGTTTTGGTGGTGGATCAATCACATGGATTGATGACATGGAGAGTGAGGCCAATAGAAAGGTGAGATGAGAGGCCAAGGGGGGCACACCTCTCATGGGAGGGGCCCACAACACAAGTCAAATCCCAAACCAATGGTTTGGGAGGAGAGGGGGCGTGAGATAGAAGAGGGGGGCGTGAGCATGAGAGAGGGGCGCCACCTAGGAAATGAGTTGGAGTGTGGGGTCAAGGGAGTGGCGATGTGGAGGTCTAGGAAGGGTGCACCTCTCATAAGAGGGGCCCACACCAAGTCTTAAATCAAATGATTAAGGTTTGGGGTGAGGGGGGACGTTTTTCCCCCTAGGGCATGGGTAAAGTGAGTGAGGGGGCAAGTTTTAGGTGGTGTTTTAAGTGGGTAATTTGTTAGGTTGGGTTGGGTAGGTTAGGAAAGGTCTAACTTTCTCTTTTCCACCTTAACACTTACTCAAAAAATAAAAAATTACAATAATTTGACATTCTGGCAATGCCACCTTAGCAATTAAAATTGTTGTTTTGACTGACTCTGACTCTGAGTGGACAAAGACATAGTAAACTTCGTCCGACTGAGCTGAAACTTGGTCAATGGGTGTAGGGGATTCTATTCCATTTCTTTTGAGCACAAATACCCCTATCAAAAACCCCAAGACCGAGTTTTTACAATATTTGCTCAAAAACATTTAATTAATTAAATAATTAAAATTCCAACCTTAGGAAAATTAATTAAATTTAATTAATTAAAAAAAACCTATCTAGACTCGACGAAATTCCGCAAAACTTTCTACACTATCTGGCATGGTCATTTACAACATTCCTAAACAATAGCTACCAAAGGATGAGACCATTAGGATGTCATTCACCACTCTGGAGGAAATTATTGCATATGTGGAGGGAAAAACTCAAGGGAAGTCAGCCAGGCCCGAGAGCCCGGTTGACATCCTGAGGATAAAAAACCCTCAGTGAAAAGAACTCCCTCAATGAAAACATCCAAAGGTACATGACCTAACTATGATCCATGCAGACTTATTACATTATTAACCCACGCAGGGGTGCAGAAATTTCGTTTACAAAATTTGTGCTGGGGCATCAGATACCCAAGTAGAACCAAAACTGTCTTCAACAAATTTTCATCTGGTGATGCATCTTCATGGCACATGAGTTGACTATCGTTGCTAAATGGGCGGTCAACACTGCATTTTTTCTTTGTTGCTTAGACAAATTGCTTAGAACACCTGCAAACTCTTCGATACTTCCATATCAGCATAGTTTGACAACTCACCTTTACTTGTACCAAAACCTCCATCCTCATCAATATGATATTTCCTCCTTGCAAGCTGCAATCTCCATAAATGATGTTGATAGCTGGTATGAGGGCTTTAGAGACTGTGTATTTTAAAAAAATTCACTTAATTATTTTTAGGGATTGTGGCCTTTATATGTGTGAATTCTTACATAGCTTATCGATGAGAAATGGCAAGAGAATCAGGTTGGCATGTGCTTGCGCTGGGATTTTATGTTGACTTGTGGCTTGACTTATATTTATTGTGAACTTGACTTGAGAATTGGGCTTGTAGGCCCTCCAAAATTTTGGGAAAAGTCGTAAAACCAAGAGGCTTAGTTTGGCTTAAAACAAAACTCCTCATGATGAAATAAATCTGACCCTAAGATGACGTCTCGACTTAAAGAATCAGAAAAAGGAGAAGATAGGGAAATGATGGACTGCCCATCCTTATCTTTCTCTTGGGAACCTGGCTCTTGACATAAATGATGAATATGTGCTTCAAATTCAGGAAAATCATTATGAAACTCATCATCTAAGTCCTGCTCACTTGTAATTACAGCTAATGGAGAAACTGTTATCTGATGTGTATTTTCTTGTGTGGTATGACAGTTGCCCATGTCATGTGTCTCCTTTTCATGATGGCAGAATGGGTACTCATGAAAAACCTCTAAAAATTCTTCATTCATAACCTTAAAATCTCTCTTCATTATTTAAAATGCTTCAAAGCAGAGAGGCAAGGTATAACCTTCATCAGACTCACTATCTTCTTGGTTTCCAATGATGAAATTATGACCTCCAAAATAGAATTTTCTCCATGACTGGATGAAAGATGATTTTTCCTATTGTAGGGCCTCTATTTTGTTGCTCAGGAGAACTATCCATGCAGTCATGTTGATCATGCACATCAAACAAATGAATAGATTGTTCTGATCTTTCATCAATTTCATCAGTTTCTAGAGAAGAATCGTGGCTTCCTGCATCAAGGTCTCGATCCATCTCACTATGATTCAAAGAAAAGGCTATGATATGCTGTCCATCAAGGTGATTACTCTCTATTTCTTTATTCTCACGAGAAGACAACTCCCACAAGGCCTCTCTCACCTCACTATCTTTTTAACAATGAGGCCATCTTGAAACAGTAGAGTCATAAATGAATGCCTCGAAACATGAGACCTTCTTAAGCCATGAAGACTTCTTTAAGCCATGATTGAAGGTCTGTGAAATCAAAATTGCACTTAGTGTGAGAGATTAAGTAATCTTTGTCGGCCAATGGAATCCTGTCGAGGTCGACAGGAGGCGGGAGAAACAGATTTTCCTCTCCTTCTGTTTGTTTTGACTTTGGCGCCATTACTGTAACAATACCTACAAATAAAACAACGTTAGCAGGGATGACTGTAGATGGGGGTGACTGACTGTAACGGAGAGGAAAACAGGGTAAATTCTTTGGTATGATGAGTGGGCAAATGGTGAAAGAATGAAGTGGTGAGGGTAGTTTTGAGTTAAACGGGTATCCATTGGGTGCAGGGGACAGGTCAGCCGGTTAATGGATAAGTTATCCAGTAATAAATGGCCAACGGGTCATTTAGAATGTGAGATGGCAGGTGACAACGACTGAGCGATACGGATGGGTGATGTGGCAGTTATCGATTGGGGGAAAAAATAATGGTGAGGGTACTTGCCACGAGTGAATGAGGGAGAAGGAATGACAGAGTTATGGGATGTGACTCTTATGGAAAGGTGGATGATGACATCATGAGGTGACGAGTTATGTCATACAGTAGGAGGTGGTGGGACTCGGGACCAGTAGATTCATTCCACGTATAGATAGGGGGCCCACCAGAGTAAGATTCCATTCCGGACCCCCGCCCCCCACAGTTAAAGGTAGATCAGTCGGGGGGTCCAAAAAATAGCTTGGGTCGTCGATCTGCGTGCTTTCCTTTGGACCGCAGATATGTGCACGCTCTTTAACACACATTCCGGACCCCCCCCCC
>ML776553.1:7028798-7060514 GCA_009831015.1 Picea engelmannii | reverse complement strand
GTAGATCTAGGTGCGATCATCTGGGCCGCTGATACATGAGTGGTGCATAAATGTGGGCGTGAAAGCATATGCGCCCTGAAAAACTTAGGATAAGAGCATATCATGGGTTTCTCCCAAGCTTTTACATCTTTACATCACCAAGGGGTTAGGTAAACAACTTTTCGAGCATTCAAAACATGGTCTAACATTGATCATCGAGCCGATTTTATTGAAGTAAAGCAAACTAGCCTATGTTCTAACCTAACTTCCTATAACAATTAGCCCAGATTAAACTGTTGGGATAAGAAATTACTCTACCCTGGGGCTATCTGACCAAGATTAGATAGTTTGGCCATATTTATTCACTAACTAACCTAGATCACTTGGCTAAGATTAAACAGTTTAGCCAAGCTTATTCACTATTCCTATCAACATCAATTTAAAAGAACTTGGCCATGCTTGAAAGGTATGGACCAAGTCATTGTTATTGCATGGGGCTCTAATTGAAATTCTTTTATTCCCTCTTTTCTTTTTCTTTTTCTTTCTTTTCTTTTTATTTTTCTTTCTTTTTATTTTTATTTTTCTTTCTTTTCTCAAATTATTTGCAGAATGAAAAATCATTTGACAAACAAACAAAAAACACTAGAGAGATAACATTCTAGTCATCAGTTGATCCTATAAATTATAGGGTGATAACAGTGGCTCCACTTGGGGATGGTACTCTCCTTGTGAAGTGCCAAGAATCCTGATTCCTGATGTTCTGAAACTTCCTCCCTAGTCACCTTTGTTGCTTGATTGGTTTTATTTTCGAAAAATGGAAAAACAGTGGTCAGCGGCTTAGGGCCTTCTCTTCGGGCTTCAACCAACTGACCAAAGTTATTCACTCAGAAACTCGCAAGAAAAATAAAAAATGGTTTGTACAATGGAAAGTGTGACTTCAGGTCTCTACTGAGGCGGTGAATAATGTTTCAACATTCTGCCATTTACAGGTCCTCCTGGCAGATCCGTCCCATCACTGTTTTTTAGCAAGAAAACATTATTTCCTTTGAATGCTTGAATCATGTATGGTCCCTTCCACAGACTATCGAATTTTCCATGCTTTCCTTTGTCTTCATTTCGGGAATCCCATCTCAGCACCAAATATCCTAGCTCAAAATCATCTGCCTTGGTTCTTTTGTCAAAAATTTTCTTAATGATTTCTTGGACTACTTGGGTCTTGTTGTATACTTCTTCCCTGGACTGCTGCAAATGGATCATCTGGTTGATCTTTCTTTGGGAGTTGTTTGGCTCAGCTTGCATGTCTTGCAGCAATTTCATGACAGGGACTCCTAAGGAAGTGGGAAAAACTGCCTATGTGTCGTAGACCAGCTGATATGGTGACATACTGATTGACCTTTTGGTGGTCAGTCTGTCAGCCCATAGTGCGAAGACCAACTTGTTATGCCACGACTTCTTGTTTTTCTGCAAATTTTTCATGATAATGTTTACCAGGGTTTTATTTGATGATCTCGCCAGCCCATTTCCCTGAGGGTAGTAAGCAGTGGAATGTCCCAAACCAATATGATACTGGTTGCATAAATCTATGAGTTTCTTAGATCAAAAAGCAGTTGCATTGTTAGTTATAATATTTCTAGGACATCCAAAACGAGACAAGATATTATTTTCAAGAAATTTAATAATGACAGAATCAGTGACTTGCCTTCTTGGTACTTCTTCGATCCATTTTGTAAAATAATTTGTGGCAGTAAGAATCCACTTGTGTTGACCCGAAGAAGGAGGATGTATTTCTCCGATGAAGTCTAATCCCCATTGTTGGAAAGGGGCCTCAACAGAGATTGGTTTCAGGGGTAGGGGAAGAAGTTTCCTTTTGCCTTCGAATAGCTGACATTGATGACATGAAGTCACTTTTTGATGCACATCAACGAACAGAGTTGGCCAATAGAATCCATCTTTGAGGATTTTGTTGGTTGTGGCCTTCCAGTTCAGATGACCACCACAGTATCCTACTTGAAACTCCTGCAATACTTTGTCAGCTTCATCCTTCAATAGACAATTTAACAAAATACCTCCAGGATCTTTCCAATACAGATTGCCTTCTAGAATACAAAATTTTAATGCTTTCAATTTCAAAAACCTAGATTTAGTCTTGGTCAGACTAGGGGGAGCTTGTAAATTATGAAAAACAAATATCAGGTTTGCGTACCATGGAGAGTTGAGAAATACCTCTCTCACGCTTGGAGTCACCTGCTCACCCTGTTCATCTGCTGCAGCTAAGAAATTAATGCCAAGAGAATGGAAATTTGATTCAGCCATTAACTTTGCTAGACCTTGACCTTTAATCAGTTTAGTAGGCTTAATCTCTATGTCATACTCTAGAATGATAGAAATCCATTTTCCTCTTCGGACATCCAGATTGTCCTGGGTTAAAATGTCTTTTACTACCGCATTTGGAACATATGCAATGGTGCGGGAATGGAGAATGTATACTCTAAAATATTTTATGGCTTTCACCAAGGCAAAGCTTGTTTCTCCATTATTTTATAATTCAAAGCAACATCTCTTAAAGCTTTACTAAAAAAGTCTATGGGTTGTTCATACCCTTCATTGTTTTTCTGTAGTAATACTGTTGTAATGGTATGTTCAGAGGTGAAAGAAAAAAGATAGAAATCTTTGGTGAAGTCAGGACTGATCAAGACTGGGGCCTGTGTGAGTGCGTGTTTGACATGTTCAAAAGATTGCCTGGACTCGGTGTCCCATTTTATTTTGGTGTCCTGTTTTAACATGTTTGTGATGTTTCTGAGAAGCTCAGCTAGGTTGGGTATGAATCTTCGCAGAAAGTTAATTTTTCCGATAAAATACTGTAACTCTTTGATGTTCCTTGGGTGTTCTAATTTCTGAATGGCCTCAATTCTGCTGGGGTCTATTTTAATTCCATCCTTAGAGATTATGTGCCCTAGCAATTTACCTTCCTCTAATCCAAAAAGGCTCTTCTTAGGATTTAAAGAAATCCAAAATTTCCTGCATTTCTCAAAAACTCGTCTGAGATGTCGTAAGTGCTCGTCATCAGATTGGGAAAACATAGTTACGTCGTCCAGATACATGACAATAACTTTGGCGAGTTCTTCCACAAAATCAATGTCCATCACCCTTTGGAAACTGGCCCCAGTGTTCATAAGCCCGAAAGGCATTTTCACATACATGAAAGTACCCCACGGTGTTATGAAAGCGGTTTTCTCTTGGTCATCTAGGTGAACGAGGACCTGATTATAACCCGAGAACCCATCTAGTAAAGAGATTCGACTGTATCCGACTACCCTTTGTAATATGTGGTCCATTTTTGGAAATGGCTAATTGTCCTTCAGAGAGACCTTATTCAGATTTCAAAAATCGATGCAAAGCCTAATTTCTCCGGATTTCTTTCATGTTGGGACCAAATTTGAAACCCATTTGGAAAACCGTAACGAGATTATGATTTTAGCATCGTACATTTTTTTGATTTCTTTTTCTATCAAGGGAAGTAGCTTGGGATTGATTCTCCTAAGTTTCTGTCTGAAAGGTTTTTAATCTTATTTTATTGGAATGCTATGTTGTATGGTGTTGGTGTCATAAGCTTTCAAGTCCTCGTAACCCCGGGAAAATATGTCTGAATATTCCTTGAAAAGCTCAATGTATTTGAGTTTTTTCTCAGGGGGTAATGATTTGGAAAGCTTCACCATCCTTGGTTTCTCTTCTGTCCCTATATTACAATCTTCTACTTCTTGACCACTGGCTTCAATTTTCTGTTTTTTAGCTACATCATTAAAATCAAATAAGTCCTCTAAAGGAACTAAACCCCTTGGTAAAACATTACTTTTAAAATGCAAAACATTAGCTTCTATATCATCATCACCTAACTCTCTTGAATCTATCTTATTTACACTATCATTTCCAAAATCAGGTCTTTTTACATTTTCATCTTCATTTTCTAAATCTATGTTTGTACACTCGAAATCATTTTTACATTGTAGAAAATCTTCAATTTGATCATCATTACCAAATACCTGCCAATACATGATGTTGTATGGAACAATTGGTCTGCATTTCACCTCCACTATGTATGGGCGAGTGGAATGAAAAGGTATCTTTCATGTGGCTACTGACGTAGCTAACCCGTCTGCCAAAATATTCTGTCCCCTAGGCATCACCTGAAAATCAACTTCAGTGAAACATTTAAGGGCATCTAGAACAACATTCCTATAAGCTCTAAGACGGGTGTGTTTTTTTGCATAATCACCTTTAATTTGCTTGATTATTAATTCAGAATCACCTCTTACCATAATTTGTTTGGCACCAACCTTCTTTAGAAGTTTCAGACCGAGTATCAAGGCTTCATACTCGGCAATATTGTTAGTGCATTGAAAATTTAATTTGAAAGAATGGTTTTCCGAATACTTGGATCTATGATTTTGCAACCAAACTCCTGCTCTAGCTCCTTCTTTTCTTATAGCTCCATCAAAGTCCATGATCCAGAAATCCGCTGGAAATTCTTCAGTTATCACATTTTTCTTTTTTTCTGCCTCAACGATTTCTTGGCCTTCGTCTGGACCAGATGTATCTTCTTCCAGTTGAACGATTTGTTCTCCCGTATCACCATCGTTGTATAAGATGAAGGAGTCCAGGTCAGAATGTGCAGAGTACAGAGGATAGTTATGTGGTTTTTCTTGGTTGCTCACCATGTACTTCATCAGTGTTTCTCTGTATAGTCTTCTCTATTGACCAAAAACTGGGACAGTGGCATACGACATATCCAACTGTAAAGTACCTTTCAACTTGGCCCCCCAAGACCAGGACATCAACATACCATATTTCGGGGGAATGTCTGCAACCACAACATCCATGACCATGCTTTTTGTGGGAATCTGAACCAGTGTGATACACAGATCCTTGATCAAAACGATACATCTAACTTTACTGGATTCAAACAAGTGTAAGTCCTTGTAAGGTCTGGTAACCTCAAGTCCCAATTTTTCCATCACTTCTTTAGGCATCATATTATGGGAAGCACCCAAATCTAACATATCATTATGCAGAATCAGGTAGTGTATATTAAGACTGATGTAAAAAGGAGCGATGGCACCATTGTCGGTTTGACCATCCACTTCTGGTCCGAACAGGAGTTCGGGTTGGTCATCTGTAAGGTTTATAGTATCTAAATGATTTTTTGATCCAACGGTTAAGGCCTTCGTGCCTATATCGGGTTCAATGGTCAGCGCTTTAATCACCTGTGAATGGTAAGCGTCTTTGCTCAACAACTCGGAAAGGGGAATGGGAATTTTTACTTTGGCTAATTCCCCTTTGATGTTGAAAGGTGTAGGTGCTCTGCTTTGGCTCAACAATTCTGATTTTTCCACCACGATCTTCTGGCCAGAAGTATTTGGTGGGTTAATTGACAAAACCTCAGACTGCGATGATCTTTTCAGAATAGTAAGGTTTCTTTTTGCTAGAACTTCAGCATTACCCTTCTCAGGGTCCTTCTCGGCAGAAAGCTCAGAAGCATTTTGGGTTTCGACTATCTTCTTCGTTTCGGTCACCTTTTTTGGAGAACTTCCGTCTGTATTTTTACTTCACAGATTGTACTGTCGATGTACCTCCAAAAATAGCATTTTCAAATGCCTGTTGTTCGGCGTCTTCAACTTCTTCACTTACCTTTGTTTGATTGAGAAGAAAAAGTTCTTTCTCTTCCTGGGTAAGGAAAATAGATTCGTTATCATGAATGCCCATAAGGTTTATGTGAGAATCCTCCAGTTCTTCAATTACTTCCTCTCCTTAATCAACATAATTTTCTTGTAGGGGAGGTCTGATCTATTGATCAGGACCTCTCTATTCCCTTTGATCCCTAAGATCTCTCTGCCTGATTTGAGGAGGGTTTCTTCTGAAGTTAGGATTCTGAATTTGAGGAGTTGGTGGGTTTTCTCTAGGAGGGTTTCTTTCGGATATAGTAAGTCTCTCCATCATTCTTTCCATTGCTCTGGCCAAGAAATCCAATTTGGAATCGGAGGTTGATGTAGAAGGTTGCTTTTTAATTGTGACTCTCCTCTCTATCCTCTGTCGTGCCCTTTTTGCCAACAAGTTGGCCTCCACACTTATTGCGCTTTTCTTCATGTCCTCTAGGGTGGTGGAGTTTCTTTCCCTTAATTGATACGACATATTGGCATCAACACCATCAGGGAATTTTATCAATGCCAAACCTTGTGGAGGTTTAATATCGGTCGGAATTGCATTGTATAGGTTATTGAAACAGGTGCAGTAATCTTGTACTGTCTCACCTTGATTTCTTATGATGTTTTTGTATTCTGACAATATTTGGAGAGGGCTTTTATTTACCTCTCATCTGTCTAGAAAAATTCTTTGGAATGCGGTAAGGTCGAGCACTGAGGTAGCACGTAAACCTTTATACCATTTCTTAACATCACCTGTCAAACTCTGAGCAAACAATCTCATTTGAACGTCAGCCTCGTCTACTTCCTGCAGATCAAAATAATCATTCATTTTATCAACGTGTTGCTATGCGCTTAGGGGTCCTGTTCCTTCAAACTGTGGAAGTATCGTTTGATAGTATTGGGGCATAGCATGAAGGGTGCGGCCAACACCAAGGGAGCATATCTGGCTGCCATGATAGGTGGAGGAGGCAGGACGACAAACTGGATGATAGGTGGGGTGGTGACAGAATATGAGGATGAGGAGGGGCTAGCTAGCACAGAGTGAGTGGTTTGAGGTTTAGCAGTGGCAGATAGAACTTCAGGAGTCTGGGGTTGCAAGACAGTTGGGTCTAGGACAGTTTCAACCACAAGGCTATCAGATTTTGTTCTGAACAAGCTTTGTTCGAAAACGATGTCAAAGTCGAGATCCTGAATGGAAACAAGTTCCTTTGGAAGAGAAGTGGACTTTTGAAGGGGATTATGTCTTACTGAACCTTCAACAATGGTCTTTTTCCTGAGAAACTGTTCTAGATTATCTGTTGCTATCGCAGGTTCTGGGTCTGGGTGAGATCGAGTATAAGCTCTTTTGGGAGCCAGATTTATTTTTTATTTTTATATATATACTTTTTAGTTTTACGAGTCTGAAAATAATATGTGCAAGTTTTCAACAACCTCTAAACATTACTTCTTTCTCATATTTGCAATATTTTAGAAGAAAACTTTTCTTCTAGGGAAAAGAAGACGTGAGGTTAAAAATTTGTCCAGTTCTTTCCCCAGTATGGTCGCCACTATGTTATCACTCTGTAAATTTCCTAGAGGTTGTTAAAAAAGAATAAATTTACGGGAGGTAACTTTATCCAACCACTTCGAAGGTGGGATCTAGCCCTACCAGCTTCAGAGAGGGATCTCTCTGTATGATTTAGATATGTTTCAAATTTAAAATATTAGGCTAGGTAAATAAAATATGTTGGTTTTGTTTGTTGTCATTTTCGTTGGGTTGGATGAGAGAGTTTACACATCCATTGGGCTATGGGGTCTGTATCATGAAATAAAATCTAAACCAGAAAGAAAAGAAACTTTTCACAGGGCGAGATAATGTAATCGTTGGATTCTTTTAGTAGCATAAATGAGAAATAACAGAAAAAAGGTGAGAATGTCAATTACAACAAAGAAGCAATTATGAATTTCTTTATCGTAAAATTAGAAGATGAAACACTAAAATATTTTAAACTCAGAAACAGGGTATACAAAGATAAATCCTGCAACATTCGTTACTTTCAAAGATTAGTTTTAGAAAACAGTGTGATAACTAAGCGAGAATAACATTTAACTTAGAAAGGAAAACATCACCAGTGAACACACACAAGAATCCTGTAAAAATGCCTCTTTGTATTAATGGAAGATCTCTTGAAAAATATTACAGTCTGATATCTCGTAGGGCGTAAAGATCAACCCTCAATACTTCAAAAAGTGAAGTATTTATAACCCAAAATTACAAACGATCCTGTCATTAAAGATCAGGATGTGGTAAATCTATTTTTAGCCTAACTAACTTAACAAATTACAAAAATATAGGAAACTGTTTGATGATGTGTCGCAACTGCATGTTGTTTTCTGGGTGAACTGTTGGTGAGGCCTCTGCATGACCTCGTCTGACTGGATAGCTGACTGGGCTGGGACAGCTCATCGATTACTCGATCAGGTCGCAAAGTTCTTTCCATCGAAGATGACTCGGAATGCTAACCTTGAGTAACCTTCGGTAGACTTCATCCATCTCTGTGTAGTTGGCAAAAGTAGGCTTGGTGACGAAGATATACTGAATCTCATGCTGAATGTTGATGTCCAACTGAAGTGCGTCTAGGAATGCTTTGCCAGTGATGCTGCCTTGAATCCCTGAAAATTTTGAACTATCCTTAGCCACATTGGCTAGTCTCTTTTTGTAATCTAGGAGCGTCATCAATTTGTCATTTATCACCTTCAGACCAAGAAGACCTTTCTTCTATAGAGCCTCAATCTTGCTGAAAAACCTTTGTACCCCTAGGTCCATGGCCTAAACCTTTTCTTCTAGCTATAGCATCATTCCTCTCTTGGTCAAGACTCTTTTGACCTCAAGGATGGTCTTTATTCTATCCTCAATTCTCAGCTCTTCCATCTCCTCTCTAGTTTTAGAATTCAAGAATTTGATGATTTCATTAGCCTGTGTGGGCATCTCTCCCAGTTTTGATCTGATATTATAGATGGCTTGTTTACTTCTCTGCACCAATTCATTTTGCTCAAACATAATCTATATCATTGGCCATATTTCATTCATAGACTTGGTAATGTTTGTCCAAACACTTTCTTTGACTTCGGCCAGTGTTATACCTGCCACTGTTTGCTTTCAGAGCTATTGTAACTCTTGTTTGAGCTGGTCTGACACCTATTTTTCCTTGGAGAAGCTGTTTTGATAAGAAAATTTGAGTTCCTGAAGGTTCTCAATCTCCTTTTTGAACCCGCTAATCTTCGTCTCTTGCAGGTTCATCTCTTCCATAGATTTTGCCAATTCAACCGTCTTTTCCAGAGACGTCAGTGGATTCACTGATGGGACTTCTGCTAGTGATGATGTGCTCACTCGTGAGAGTGGAACTACACTCAATGGAATGACTTCCATGGGTTTCAACTGTGCTTTCTCTTTCACTAGCTTCTCCATTTCAGCTTCCATTTCCTTTAATTGTGCATTATGCTCTATGATCAACTTAAGCATTTCATCTTTTTCTCCTTCTGTCTCTGCTATTTCCTTTGCCCGCGAGTCTACTGTTGGTGGCAGCTTCAATTTTTTCCTTAAAGATGCTATGTCTGTGTTTTTCTTCTTGATCATCTCCTCGACTGCTTTAACATTCGAGGGATCGTACCCAATATTGAGGACCAGTTCCTCCAGCGTCTTGATTCTGTTATCCTTGGTAAAGGAGGATATTTTCTCCAGCTTCAACTGTGTTTGGACATTGTTCAGAGACACTTGTAACCTAGAGGCAGTAGTGGAAGCATGTGCTAGCGTGGAGAAGACCATTTCTCCAGTTTGCCTGTGTAGATCCATTTGATCGGCTGGGTGCACGTCCTTAGTCTGGAATTTGAAAGTTACCCTTTTGTAATCAATGATTACCTTTGGGTCTAGCACCTGTGCTTGGAGAAATTCCATGTGCATTTTGCCCTTCTCCATGTTGAATGCCGATAGCAACATGTGTTGTGCAGTCGATGTCTTCTTCCAGAATTGGGCATATGTGCTGCTTTTCAGAGTCTGATTCTTTTTCTTGATCAGGTCGTATTTCTCAAAAATACTCAGCTTTGGTCATGTCTTGCCTGGCTGGTTGATTGGTGGAGTATCTATAGGCTTCTTTGGTAACATTGTGGTTATGACCTACTTGCCGCTTGTATTGAGGATCGAGCGATCAACCTCTGTCACTGTAGTGGATGGAATTTCCTTTTCTCCAGCCAGGTCGGGAGACGGACTGGTTTTTGGTCTCTTGGTATGCAGTCAAAATTATTCTAATGACACTTTAGTGACAGGAGGTGACAGATCATGCCCAGGCCTTTTCTCCTTTGGATCTTGTGGTGTGGTTGTCTATGATACAATGACCGGGAGGTCCTGTTGTTCTATTTCAACCAAAGTATTTGGTTCCCATCCTGTCTGGTTTGCAAATTTTTCTACCTCAGGCCTAGATTCATGGACATATGGGATATTCTTGTTTTTTATCCTCATCTCTGAAATGATCTCGCATGGATCGTAGTGCCATGTGAAACTCATAAAGAATTTCATTTCCTTTAGCAGCCTGTCTGCTTCCTCCCTGGCACCTCGATTGTTGTATATGAAAGACCCAATCTGCCCTTTGATTCTGAGTTGTTGCTTCTTCTTTAAAGACAAAAAATGAATATCATCCGAGTTTATCATCTGCCTTATGTATTCCAGAGAAAAAATTCTAACAAGTAAGTATTTGAGTAGTTTATATGGGGCCAACTCGCACCCATAGACTCTAATCTCAGTGTGATTTTGGTACAGGTACCAATCACCAGTCTTTGTATGATCCAAGAGATGTAGGATCCTCTGAACTTCGTCATTAATCATGGGTTCGGGTCTGCCGCTGAGCATACTCACCACTGGGTGGTAGAATTGATCGATGAACTACTTGAAACTGAATTTCATGGAGTTGTGTCTGAGCAGGGAAGTCCATGCGGTTACTGCCTGGGGTCTGCCATCTCCGTCCATCTTCTGCATAGAAAAAGAAAATTTGTCCACTTGGAAGAAAACGAACAGGTATGTCAGTATTGAAGAATACTGGAACATGCCTTCTGTGGCAAAATTGATAAATTTCTCGTGAATATTGTTCACCAAGAATGCGCTGAAGTCGAACTGTGTAGTAGGCTTCTCATCGGTGGAGAAAATAGACAAAAATCCCAGAATGGGTTCATCTACCCATTGATCTGAATAATAACCCAACAAGGTGCATAGGGACATGATAACCTGGATTCCTTTGGTTGAGAACATGGAGGAAGGATAAGGGGGATTTGTAGCGGGGAGCTGAGCGGATTGTGGAAGAAAAAGCTCAAATATTTGAGCTCTTTGAGGAAAAGTCATCTTCTGGTATAACTCTGTAAGGATTTCAAGGTTAAAATGTGATGCGGAGTCAGCTCGGGATATTTGCATTATTTGGTCAATGGTTTCTGGCGTGATGAGGAAGAGAACTTCCTCGGACGAGGATACGATGGATTTTTGCTCGAGAATATAGTGGGCTTGGCACTTGAGGGCGAACTCTGGGAAATGGTGAATCTGGGGGAAGAGATACAAGGGTAGGTTGGACTCCTAGAGTCCAATTTCATAACTCTGGTCCAGGAAGACTTCTTTAAGCCATGATTGAAGGTCTGCGAAGTCGAAATCGCACTTAGTGTCGGCGATTAAGTAATCTTTGTCGGCCAATGGAATCCTATCGAGGTCGACAGGAGGCGGGAGAAATGGATTCTCCTCTCCTTCCGTTCGTTTTGACTTTGGCGCCATTACTGTAACAATACCTGCAAATAAAACAACGTTAACGGGGATGACTGTAGATGGGGGCGACTGACTGTAACAAAGAGGAAAATGGGGTAAATTATTTGGTATGATGAGTGGGAAAATGGTGAAAGAATGAAGTGGTGAGGGTAGTTTTGAGTTAAATGGGTATCTGTTGGGTGTGGGGGACAGATCAGCTGGTTAACAGATAATTTATCCAGTAATAAATGGCCAATGGGTCATTTAGAATGTGAGATGGCAGGTGACAACGACTGAGGGATACAGATGGGTGATGTGGTGGTTATCGATTGGGGGAAAAAATCATGGTGAGGGGACTTTCCACGAGTGAATGAGGGAGAAGGACTGACGGAGTTATGGGATGTGAATCTTATGGAAAGGTGGATGATGATGTCACGAGGTGACAAGGTATGTCAGACGGTAGGAGGCGGTGAGACTCGAGACCAGTAGATTCATGCCACATATAGATAGGGGGCCCGCCAGAGTAAGATTCCATTCCGGACCCCCCCCCCCACCGTTAAAGGTAGATCAGTCGGGGGGGTTTGAAAAATACCTTGGGATGTCAATCTGCGTGCTTTCCTTTGGACTGCAGATTTGTGCGCGCTCTTTAACACACATTTCGAACCCCCCCCCCCTCCATTAAAGGCAGAACAGATGGGGGGGTCCAGAATCCAATACAGACCGTAGATCTAAGCGCCAAAACTTGGGCCGTCCAGATGCGTGCATGCATTATCAGTGATTTCGGACCCCCGCCCCCCCCTTCGTTAAAGGTAGAATGGTCGTGGGGGTCCGAAAGGATTTGTCCACCGTAGATCTAGGCGGGATCAACTGGGTCGTTGATACATGAGCGGTGCATAAATGTGGGCATGAAAGCATATGCACCCTGAAAAACTTAGGATAAGAGCATATCATGGGTTTCTCCCAAGATTTTACATCTTTACATCACCAAAGGGTTAAGCAAACAACTTTTCAAGCATTCAAAACATGGTCTAACATTGATCATCGAGATAGTTTTATTGAAGTAAAGAAAACTAGCCTATGTTCTAACCTAACTTCCTATGACAATTAGCCTAGATTAAACTGTTGGGCTAAGAACTTACTCTACCCTGGGGCTATCTGACCAAGATTAGACAGTCTGGCCAGATTTATTCACTAACTAACCTATATCACTTGGCTAAGATTAAACAGTTTAGCCAAGCTTATTCACTATTCCTATCAACATCAATTTAAAAGAACTTGGCCATGCTTGAAAGGTATGGACCAAGTCACTGTTATTGCATGGGGATCTAATTGAAATTCTTTTATGCCCTCTTTTCTTTTTCTTTTTCTTTTTCTTTCTTTTATCAAATTATTTGCAGAATGAAAAATCATTTGACAAACAAACAAAAAACACTAGAGAGATAACATTCCAGTCATCAGATGATCCTATAAATTATAGGGTGATAACACTATCTGTTGCTTAAACAGACCTTAGAACTTCAGCAATGTCATTCTTCCCAAGGAGGATGATAGCATTAGTTCCCCAGCAACGATGCCAAAACGTTATCACTTGGTATTGTCTTTGAGTTGTAGCAAAGAAACCCCAAGGTAAATATTTCAACCAATCTTCATACTATAAGGCTGGCCTCCTTCAGTCCAGAGGGGGCTCTCTCTGCAAACTTCCACCCAATGTCACTACAGTGGCTACTTGGAAATATTCTCAGGGACACAATTTTAATTAACAGAAGGAAAAATAATTTAAAGATGGTGGTTGGAGACAAAGTAGAGAGAATCCTTGGGCAATGGATTCAAATTCTAAACAACAAAATGCCAATAACACGATCACATCTTTAGAGAGGACAGAGGCATTTTGTAGGTGATGTATTCAGTGATAAAATGAGGAGATATGATAGTAGAAGGAAAAGAAGCCCACTGCCACAAGAGTGACTAACAAGGAAGAGTTCTTGTTGCAGCTTTAGAGGAGAAAACATAAATGGAAATCACTAATACGAAGCACCTAACATGGGTGAATTTCATACCAGAAATATACAAACATATGAAAGTACCCACTACATGAATGGAGTATTAAAACATGAATGAATTCCAGACATAAACTCTCAGTGAGATACTGGACAGAAGTTTGAACAATGCAATGGAAATGAACATGACAAGGGAAAATAACAAACTTCCTACAGTCACCATAATGAATCTCAGTCATCAAAAAGGGCCATCTCTCTACATCATGGATTAAGTATTCAGAAATTTACATAGAGCGCCATAGATCTTTACCTCAGAGTCCAACCTTCTATCTATCTTCTACATATGCATATATAGAAAACGATCCCCTCAGCCCTCCAAAAGCTCGAGTCGTCCTAACCTTTGTTTCTAAAAATAGACATTGTTACAAATGTGATGACACATGTCTAACTAACTTCCTAATTTTAAGGAATTTGTTTTAACAGAAAATTATCAATATCTAGAAATGATGTTTCGAATGTTTCGAATATGCAGAAGGTAGAGTTATCAACTTCTCCTTATAACTGCTACCCGAAAGGTTGCCTGAAATATTGGGACTATTTTTCATACTCTGCCAGCTATTGTGTGTTGGAGGATGACAAAATCTCGTTGAAGTCTTCAACCACATATGGGCATCGAACCTCTTCATCCTTGACCAAAATAGAATTCAATTAGAGCTTGTCTTCTACCTGGTTGGAAAATCCCTCGTTTGTAGCACTACATGTGCAAAACAGTTGACAAATGCTACAAACAAATGAAGAAGGCAATTCGAACTGAGATACTTGAAATCTCGATTGAACTCTGACTTATAGGTTGATATCTTCACGGATTCTGAACTAATAATGTTTCTTTCGATTTGATATCCTCTTACTGTTGGAGAGGGTCTCATACCCAAATCTTCATATGCATACTTTCATTCCCTCTCTTGCTGACTGCTGCAACACATTTGTGTTTTTGTCATGCTATGCCTCCTATGGCATTTTATATCCTAATTTACCATTGAATCCCTTTGATAAATACTCATGCAATGGCTCTCTGCCACATGATGAAAGAAAATTTTCAAGTTCTGCAAAAGGTTTTGGAGGAAATGAAGTTATGCCAGTTTCAAACCACTTTGTACTTGTCATTGTTGTGCTCACTGGTATTCTAGCAGCTCGTGCATCTTTTTTATGCTGGTTTAAGGACATTCATGTTCGTTTTACAATCCAAGTCCAATCTCATGCAAATTGGCCTATAAACAACTTTTGTGCACTTTATATACTCCTCTCTTCCATATGTTTTTTATGAATAAGTTTCTTGCAGGTTGGTGAGAATTAAAACTTCTTGCAAAGCATAGTCTCTTTTGGTTTTGTTCGCTTTTAATGTCCATTCAAAACATCTAAAAGTATGTTTCAGTCAATCGGCATTGCTTCACATGAACACTGTTTGTTCAACCTGAGTCCAGAAAGCATCTAAGCTAAGAATATAAATGAGAGTGAAAAATAGTTAGCATATGCTCTACGTGCGGATCTATTTTGGAAGGAAACTACTCCGACTCTATGCTCTTAGAAATTCTTTTGCAAACTCTTGACTTCCAGTCAGAAAAAGTCCATTAATAACCTGGTTATACACAAAACGTCGAGGAACAAAACCTTTTCCTACCATTTCTTGCAGTAGTTTTATAGCTTCCATGATCAGACTCTGAACCTGTATATTGGAAAGAAAAATAGTTTCACAACAACTTCCATATGTTGCAATAACTTAATCACTAAAGTATACACTAGCATCTTGCTCAAGCGATGCTCCAATCTCAAACTTTGCAACCCTATTTATTCAATATTTCATTGTATCTTCGTCCACTGTAGCACTGACGAGTGGTTTCCTCATTAAATAACTGTATCATCTCTTCAAGGGCTCAAGCTAGCGTTTAGAAGCTTTAACACCTGCATAATTTCGTGGGCACTTGGCATTTGATGGTCGTTCTGTGTGTTTTCTTTGTTGCTTAGACAAATTGCTTAGAACACCTGCAAACTCTTCGATAGTTCCATATCTGCATAGTTTGACAACTCACCTTTACTTGCACACAAAATCTCCATCCTCATCGATCTGATATTTCCTCCTTGACAGTTGCAATCTCCATAAATGATGTTGATAGCTGGTATGAGGGCTTTAGAGACTGTCTATTTTAAAAATATCCGCTTAATGCTTTTTTAGGGATTGTGGCCTTTATATTTGTGAATTCTTACATAGCTTATCGATGATAAATGGAAAGAGAATCGGGTTGGCTTGCACTTGCGCTAGGCTTGTATGTTTAGTTGTGGCTCGGCTTGTATTGGTTGTCAACTTGACTTGAGAATTGGGCCTGTGGGCCCTCCAAAATTTTGGTAAAAGTCATAAAACCGAGAGGCTTAGTTTGGCTTAAAACAAAAATCCAAGTGTAAGGTATATAGACTTAGGTATAAAATGGAGTTTGGTATAAATACAAAATATATGTGTAGTGAGACTTAGGCACTTCCTCAGTGCAAGCTTAAATCACACACCACTTTTGATAAAAAGTCAATGAAAACTAGGAAAACATCCAGACTAAAGGTCTTGGGATTTTTTTTTTGTGTATTGCAGTTCAAGAGGGTAAAACCAAAGGGATTCTGAGAAAAAGTGATAAAACCAGGTTTGTCAAGGCTCGATGGAAGATTTCAAGATCATGACATAGGGAAACGCTCAAAATTTGACAATTTTAGCACAAATATGTTAAACACGCTCTCAAAATGTACTTGTAAATTTGGGAGCTAACATCTGGCTCCAACTGGGATGGAGACCTCCCTGCGAGGCTCCATGAACCTAGTAGTTCCAGTTGCCTTTACCATTGGGCTATGGAGTCATTTGGCCTTTACAACTGATCCTCTGCAAACCTGTAGTCTGCATGTAGCCTGCTCTGCTTATTCGAGAAAACTGAAAACAGTCTTCCTGCTCGTATGAAAACAATCTACCTGCTTGTATGAAGAGATTATTCTCCTACCTACCCCTACACTAAGTTGACCCCTGAGTTGCTTGATCAAGTGAAATGAAAAAACCTGTGGAGCCATGCAAGCATCTTGTCCACTGATTGAATTTCTTGCAAATGCTTCTTCAAAAGGAAACTGAAAGATCTACTTGATGATAACTCAGAAAAGAACTTGGAAACAAATTTAACATTGGTAAAATCTGAAATCTTAGTCTCTGAGGGAGAAGAAGTTGGAGATGGGCCGACTAACTCAGGAGTTGGAGAGAACTCGAGGATTCTTGAGAGGCACACAGACAACCCTTCAAGAATCAAAGTCTAGATCAGAGGATCTTTTTGAGGAGATCCGTCTGAGATCCACTTCATCTATCCTGGTGGACACTTTGATATATCCTTCAGTCACATGGCTAGAGGATGTTGGTGGTCTAGCAGAGGAGCACCACTTGATGGAGGACACTTCCATTTGTGTTCCGAGAGAAGTTGACCTCCATGTAGAGGTTGATCTAGCAGTACACCCTGGATCTACGATGCAGCATGAGTCTGCAGGAGACGACATGAGTATGTCGGAGCATACGATGATGAGGGATATTTCATAGAGTCATGCCAAGATGTATGGTGGCATTCAGAGGGTTATAGTGCCTTGCAGGGAGGAGACACAATTAGGGGAGTATGTAGATGTCAATAGTCTACAGCAGCACATAGTTGTGGGAGATCACCTTCACCATTTTAGTGGTTGCATGGGAGATGAGAGGTGGAGATTGGTTGACTAGCAGTCGGAGGGGTTACTTCCGATTGTACTGGATGGTTGGGATTTGGTGATGACCACAGGAGATCATATATCATGGATATCGATGGACGAGCTTCTGGTCGAATCCTTGGGATTGACCAAAGCATGTGACACCTCCCAGTCCTACAATCAGCTCCAGATGTTTCTATTAGCCTGTCCTAACACTTTTATCATAGACAATAGCATGAGGAGGGATAGGGATGTTTATATTAGCCTACTCTAGCTGAGCTTAACCTGCTCTAGCCTAGCCTAGCTTAGCCTACTCTAGCCTAGCCTATTCTAGCATAGTCTACTCTAGCCTAGCCTAGCCTAGTTTACTTTAACCTAGCCTACTCTACTATATACTAGCCTAGCCTACTTTATCATAGCCTAGGCTATTCTACTCTAGCCCAGCCTAGCCTACTCTAGCCTATCCTACTCTAGCCTAGCCTAGCCTATCCTACTCTAGCTTTCCCAATCCTAGCTTATCCTGCTTTAGTCTACTCTAGCCTACTCTTTCCTTTGCTAGCTTATCATAACCTAACTTACTCTAGCCTAACCTAACATAGCCTACTCTAGTGTAGCCTACTCTATCTACACTAGCCTAACCTACTTTAGCCTAGACTAGCCTTGCTACTCTAGCATAGCCTACTCTAGCCTAACATACTTTAGTGTAGCTTAACCTAGCCTAGCTACTCTAGCCTAGGCTAGCTTAGCCTAGCCCTATCTAGCCTATCCTAGCATGCCTTGTCTGGACTAACCTACTCTTGCGTACCCTAGCCTACTCTAGCCTACCCTGCCTTATCCTTCATCAGCCTATCCTCACATGGCCTAGCCTAGCTACTCTAGCCTAGGCTAGGCTAGGCTGGGCTAGGCTAGCCTAACCCTACCTAGCCTAACCTAGCATGCCTTGTCTAGACTAATCTACTCTTGCCTACCCTAGCCTACTCTATCCTAACTTAGCCTACTCTAGCCTACCCTGCCTTATCCTTCGTCAACCTATCCTCACTTGGCCTAGCCTAGCCTACTCTACCTAGCCTGGCCTACTCTATCCTAGCCTAATCTACCCTAGCCTAGCCTAGCCTACTCTACCCTAGCCTAATCTACTCTACCCTAGCCTAGCCTTCTCTAGCCTAGCCTAATCTACTCTAGCATAGCCTATCCTAACATAGCCTAGCCTAGCCTAGCCTATCCAAGCCTAGCCTAGCCTAGCCTAATCTATTCTAGCCTATCCTGACTTAGCCTAGCCTATCCTAGCTTAGTCTATTGTGGCCTAGCCTACTCTGGCCTAGTCTAGCCTAGCTTAGCCTACTCTAGCTTAGCCTAGCCAAGCATAGCATAGCCTAACCTAGCCTAGACTAGCCCAACCTAATCGAGCTTATCCTACTCTTGCCTAGCCTAGCCTAATCGAGATTAGCCTACTCTAGCCTAGCCTAGCCTAGCCTTGCCTATTCTAACGTAGCTTAGCCTAGCTTAGCCTGGCTTATCCTAGCTTAATCTAGCCTACTCTAGCCAAGCCTAGCCTAGTCTACGCTAGCCTAGCCTAGTCTACACTAGCCTAGCCTATCCTAGCCTACTCTGTCCTAGCCTAGCCTACTCTAGCCTAATCCAACCTAGTCTAGCCTACTCTAGCCTTTCCTAGAGTAGCCTAGCCTATCCTAGCCTACTCTGGCCTAGCCTAGCCTACTCTAGCCTAATCCAACCTAGTCTAGCCTACTCTAGCCTTGCCTAGAGTAGCCTAGCCTGGCCTAGACTAGCCTGGCCTATCCTAGCCTAGCCTAGCCTAGCCTACTCTAGTCTATCCTAGCCTACTCTAGCCTACTCTAGCCTAGCCTAGTCTAACCTACTCTAATCAAGCCTAGCCTAGCCAAGCCTAGCCTGGACTAGCCTACTCTAGCCTAGCCTAGCCTAACGTAGCCTAGCTTACCCTAGCCTAGCCTAACGTAGCCTATCCTACTCTAGCCTAACCTATGCTAGCCTACTTTATTCTACTCTAGCCTAGCCTAGCCTACTCTAGCATATCCTAGCCTACTTTATCCTAGCCTAGTCTATTCTACTCTAGCCTATCCTACTCCAACCTAGCCTAGCCTAGCCTACTCTTGCATATCCTATCCTATTCTACTCTAGCCTTCCCTACCCTACCCTAGCTTATCCTACTCTAGCCTACCCTAGCCTACTCTTTCCTATGCTAGCTTATTCTAGCCTATTTTACTCTATCCTAACCTAACATAACCTGCTCTAGCCTCGCCTACTCTATCTACACTAGCCTAGCCTACTTTAGCCTAGACTAACCTTGCCTACTCTAGCCTAGTCAACTCTAGCCTAGCCTACTCTAGCCTAGCCTAGCCTAACATACTCTAGCCTAGCCTAGCATACTCTAGACTAGGCTAGCCTAGACCTACCTAGCCTAACCTATCCTACCTTGCCTATCCTAACCTACTTTTTCCTACCCTAGCCTACTCTATCCTAGCCTAGCCTAGCTTAGCCTACTCTAGCCTACCCTAGCTTAGCCTTCATTAGCCTAGCCTACTCTACCTAGCCTATCCTGGACTAGCTTAGCCTAATCTACTCTAGCCTAGACTAGCATAGTCTAGCCTATCCTAGCCTAGCCTAGCCTATCATAGCCTAACCTATCCTAACATAGCCTAATCTACTCTATCTTAGCCTAGCTTAGCCTAGCCTATACTAGCTTAGTCTAGTTTGGCATAGCCTACTCTCGCCTAGTCTAGCCTAGTATAGCCTAGTCTAGCCTACTCAAGCTTAGACTAGCCAAGCGTAGCATAGCCTAGCCTAACCTAATCTAGCCTAGCGTAATCGAGCTTAGCCTACTCTATCCTATCCTAGCCTAGCATAGCCTAACGTAGCTTATCCTAGCCTAGCCTGACTTATCCTAACTTGGCCTAGCCTAACGTAGCTTAGCCTAGCCTATCCTAGCTTATCCTAACTTAACCTAGCTTACTCTAGCCAAGCCTAGCCTACCCTACCCTAGCCTACTTTGGCCTAGCCTAGCCTACTCTAGCCTTATCCAACCTAGCCTAGCCTAGCTAAACTTAACTTGGACTAGCCTACTCTAGCATAGCCTAGCCTAACCAAGCCTAGCTTACCCTAGCCTAGCCTAACTTAGCCTAGCCTAATCTACTCTATCTTAGCCTAGCTTAGCCTAGCCTATACTAGCTTAGTCTAGTTTGGCATAGCCTACTCTGGCCTAGTCTAGCCTACTCTAGCTTAGACTAGCCATGCATAGCATAGCCTAGCCTAGAATAATCGAGCTTAGTCTACTCTATCCTATCCTAGCCTAGCCTAGCCTAATGTAGCTTAGCCTAGCCTAGCCTAACTTATCCTAGCTTATCCTAACTTAGCCTAGCTTAGCCTAGCCTAAATTAACCTAACTTAGCCTAACTTATCCTAGCTTAGCCTAGCCTAAACTAACCTTGCCTACTCTAGTGTAGCCTACTCTAGCCTAGCCTACTTTAGCCTACTTTATCCTAGCCTAGCTTAGCCTAGCCTAGCCTAGCCTAGCCTAGCCTAGCCTAACATACTCTAGCCTAGCCTAGCATACTCTAGCCCAGGCTAGCCTAGAACTACCTAGCCTAACCTAGCCTGCCTTGCCTAGCCTAACTTACTCTTACCTACCCTAGCCTACTCTAGCCTAACATAGCCTATCCTTACCTAGCTTAGCCTACTATAGCCTACCCTAGCTTAGCCTGCATTATCCTAGTCTAGCCTAGCCTACTCTACCTAGCCTAGCCTAATCTAATCTAGCCTAACCTACTCTAATCTAGCCTAGCCTACTCTAGCCTAGCCTAGCCTAGCATAATCTACTTTAGCTTAGCCTAGCTTAGTTGAGCCTATTCTAGCCTAGCTGACACATGTCTAACTGACTTCCTAATTTTAAGGAATTTGTTTTAACAAAAAATGATCAATATCTGGAAATGATGTTTCGAATATGCAGAAGGTAGAATTGTCAACTTCTCCTTATAACTGCTACCCAAAAGGTTGCCTGAAATATTGGGACTGTTCTACATACTCTGCCAGCTATTGTGTGCTAGAGGATGACAAAATCTCTTTGAAGTCTTCAACCACAGTTGGGCATCGAACCTCTTCATCCTTGACCATAATAGAATTCAATTAGAGCTTGTCTTCTATCTGGTTGGCAAATCCCTCGTTTGTAGCGCTACAGGTGCAAAACAGTCGACAAATGCTACAAATAGATGAAGAAGGAAATTTGAATTGAGATACTTGAAATCTTGATTGAACTCTGACTTATAGGTTGAAATCTTCGTGGATTCTAAACTAATAATGTTTCTTCCGATTTGATATCCTCTTACTGTTAGAGAGGGTATGATACTTGAATCTTCATATGCATGCTTTCATTCCCTCTCTTGCTGACTGTTGCAACACATTTGTGTTTCTGTCATGCTCTGCCTCCTATGGCATTTTATATCCTAATTTACCATTGACTCGCTTTGATAAATACTCATGCAATGGCTCTCTGCCACATGATGAAAGAAAATTTTCAATTCTGCAAAAGAATTTGGAGGAAATGAAGTTATGATAGTTTCAAACCACTTTGTACTTGTCATTGTTGTGCTCACTAGTATTCTAGCAGCTCGTGCATCTTTGTTATGCTGGTTTAAGGACATTCATGTGATTTTTACAAGCCAAGGCAAATCTCATGCGAATTGGCCTATAAACAACTTTTGTGCACTTTATATACTCCTCCCTTCCATATCTTGTTTAAGAATAAGTTTCTTGTAGGTTGGTGAGAATTAAAACTTCTTGCAAAGCATAGTCTCTTTTGGTTTTGTTCGCTTTCAATGTCCATTCAAAACATCTAAAAGTACTTTTCAGTCAATCGGTGTTGCTTCACATGAACACTGTTTGTTCAACTTGAGTCCAGAGAGAATCTAAGCTAAGAATATAAACGAGAGTGCAAAATAGTTAGCATCTTCTCTACGTGTGGATCTGTTTTGGAAGACAACTACTCTGGCTCTGTGCTCTCAGAAGTTCTTTTGCAAACTCTTGACTTCCAGTTAGAAAAAGTCCATTATTAACCTGGTTATACACAAAACGTCGAGGAACAAAACCCTTTCCTACCATTTCCTGTAGTAGTTTTATAGCTTCCATGATCAGACTCTGAACCTATATATTGCAAAGAAAAAAAGTTTCACAACAACTTCCATATGTTGCAATAACTTAATCACTAAAGTATACACTAGCATCTTGCTCAAGCGATGCTCCAATCTCAAACTTTGCAACCCTATTTATTCGATCTTTCATTGTATCTTTTTCCACTGCAGCACTGATGAGTGGTTTCCTCATTAAATAACAGTATCATCTCTTCAAGGGATCGAGCTAGCGTTTAGAAGCTTTAACACCTGCATAATTTCATGTGCACCTGGCATTTGATGGTCGTTCTACATGTTTTATTTGTTGCTTAGACAAATCGCTTAGAACACCTGCAAACTCTTCGATACTTCCATATTTGCATAGTTTGACAACTCACCTTTACTTTCACACAAAACCTCCATCCTCATTGATCTGATATTTCCTCCTTGACAGCTGCAATCTCCATAAATGATATTGATAGCTGGTATGAGGGCTTTAGAGACTCCGTATTTTAAAAATATTCGTTTAATGCTTTTTAGGGATTGTGGCCTTTATATGTGCGAATGCTTACATAGCTTATCGATGAGAAATGGCAAGAGAATCGGGTTGGCTTGCACTTGTGCTGGGCTTGTATGTTGACTTTTGTCTTGGCTTGTATTGATTGTGAACTTGACTTGAGAATTGGGCCTGTGGGCCCTCCAATATTTTGGTAAAAGTCGTAAAACCAAGAGGCTTAGTTTGGCTTAAAACAAAACTCCAAGTGTAATGTATATATACTTAGGCATAAAATGGAGTTTGGTATAAAGACCGAATATATGTGTAGTGTGACTTAGGCACTTCCTCGGTGCAATCTTAAAGCACACACCAATTTTGATAAAAAGTCAATGAAAACTAGGAAAACATCCAAACTAAAGATCTTGAGCATTTTTTTTGTGTATTGCAGGTCAAGAGGGCAAAACCAAAGGGATTCTAAGAAAAAGTGATAAAATCAGGTTTGTCAAGGCTCGATGGAAGATTTGAAGATCATGACATAGGGAAACGCTCAAAATTTGACAATTTTAGCACAAATATGTTAAAGACGCTCTCAAAATGTACGAGTAAATTTGAGAGCTAACATCTGGGTCCAGCTGGGATGGAGACCTCCCTGCGAGGATCTAAGAACCTAGTAGTTCCAGTCACCTTTACCATCATGTATATCAGGCATAAGGCTCATGAATGCTTGATTTTCTTTCATTTTAACCTCTCTCATCAGCTTACTTGACATATGATCATGACTATCTAGGGAATTTGAGCTTGTGTCTTCAAGAGGCATAGGGTACTGACAGGTTGTTTCACAATTAGAAGTATTTGGAAAAATACATTTTTCTATCTCATCACTTGACTGTGAGGGATATTCATCATAGATAGGTAAATTAGTGACCATTTGGTTATTGATGGCAGAGGGGCTTAGCAAAACAACTGGGACAACTAGTTGTTCAAGGAAAACATCCTCATAGTCATCATAAATTGGTAAATCATTTCACACTAGTTCATTAACAAAAGGAGGGATTAGTACAATAGCTGATAAGTTAGGCATTTGGTCATGACAAGATGACACTATCCTCATGATGAAATAAATCTGACCCTAAGATGACCTCTAGACTTAAAGAATCAGGAAAAGGAGAAGATAGGGAAATGATGGACTGCCCATCCTTATCTTTCTCTTGGGAACCTGGTTCTTGACATAAATGATGCATATGTGCTTCAAATTTAGGAAAATCATTATGAAACTCATCATCTAAGTCCTGCTCACTTGTAATTACAGCTAATGGAGAAATTGTTACCTGATGTGTGTTTTCTTGTGTGGTATGACAGCTTCCCATGTCATGTGTCTCCTTTGCATGAGGCAGAATGGGTACTCATGCAAAACCTCTAAAAATTATGCATTCATAACCTTAAAACCTCTCTTCAGTACGTCAAATGCTTCAAAGCAGACAGGCAGGGTATAACCTTCATTAGACTCACTGTCTTCCTAGTTTGCAATGATGAAATTATGAGCTGCAAACTACTTTTTCTCCATGTCTCACTGAAAGATGATTTGCCCTGTTGTAGGGCCTGTATTTGGTTGCTCAGGAGAACTGTCCATGTAGTCATCCTGATCATTCACATCAAACAACTGAATAGATTGTTCTGATCTTTCATCAATTTCATCAGTTTCTAGAGAAGAATCGTGGTTGCCTGCATCAAGGTCTTGATCCATCTCACTATCATTCAAAGAAAAGGCTATGATATGCTGTCCATCAAGGTGATTACTCTCTATTTCTTTATTCTAATGAGAAGACAACTCCCACAAGGCCTCTCTCACCTCACTATCTTTTTAACAATGAGGCCATCTTGAAACAGTAGAGTCATAAATGAATGCCTCGAAACATGAGACCTGTTGTCAGTAGAGTCGCCATGAAACCTCTAAAATCTAAACTTCAACATGGAGTCACCAATCTTCCCAGTGGAGTCACCTTCAAACTAAAATTCTGATGAGTGGAGTCGCAAGAGCATAATACAAACAAATATGTGTCTACTATTTGCTGCTAAAAAAAAACCTTAGAACTTCAGCAATGTTGTTCTTCCCGAGGAGGATGATAGCATTAGTTCCCCGGCAGCGGTGCCAAAATGTTATCACTTGGTATTGTCTTTGGGTTGTATCAAAGAAACCCCAAGGTAACTATTTCAACCAATCTTCAGACTGTAAGGCTGGCCTCCTTTAGTCCAGAGAGGGCTCTCTCCTCAAACTCCCACCCAATGTCACTACAGTGGTTGCTTGGAAATATGCCCAGGGACCAGATTTTAATAAATACAAGGAAAAACAATTTAAAGATGGTGGTTGGAGACAAAGTAGAGAGAATCCTTGGGCAATGGAGTCAAATTCTAAACAACAAAATGCCAATAACACGATCACATCTTTAGAGAGGACAGAGGCATTTTGTAGGTGATGTATTCAGTGATAAAATGAGGAGATATGATAGTAGAAGGAAAAGAAGCCCACTGCCACAAGAGTGACTAACAAGGAAGAGTTCTTGTTGCAGCTTTAGAGGAGAAAACATAAATGGAAATCACTAATACGAAGCACCTAACATGGGTGAATTTCATACCAGAAATATACAAACATATGAAAGTACCCACTACATGAATGGAGTATTAAAACATGAATGAATTCCAGACATAAACTCTCAGTGAGATACTGGACAGAAGTTTGAACAATGCAATGGAAATGAACATGACAAGGGAAAATAACAAACTTCCTACAGTCACCATAATGAATCTCAGTCATCAAAAAGGGCCATCTCTCTACATCATGGATTAAGTATTCAGAAATTTACATAGAGCGCCATAGCTCTTTACCTCAGAGTCCAACCTTCTATCTGTCTCCTACATATGAATATATAGAAAAATATCCCCCAGCCCTCCAAAAGCTCAAGTCATCCTAACCTCTGTTTCTAAAAATAGACACTGTTACAAATGTGATGACACATGTCTAACTGACTTCCTATATTTAAGGAATTTGTTTTAATAGAAAATGATCAATATCTGGAAATGATGTTTCAAATATGCAAAAGGTATAGTTGTCAGCTTCTCCTTATAATTGCTACCCGAAAGGTTGCCTGAAATATTGGGACTGTTCTGCATACTCTACCAGCTATTGTGTGCTGGAGGATGACAAAATCTCTTTGAAGTCTTCAACCACAGCTGGGCATCGAACCTCTTCATCCTTGACCAAAATAGAATTCAATTAGAGATTTTCTTCTACTTGGTTGGAAAATTCCTCGTTTGTAGTGCTATAGATGAAAAACAGTCGACAAATGCTACAAACAGATGAAGAAGGCATTTTGAACTGAGATACTTGAAATATTGATGGAACTCTGACTTATAGGTTGATATCTTCATGGATTATGAACTAATAATGTTGCTTCCGATTTGATATCCTCTTACTGTTGGAGAGGGTCTGATACCCGAATCTTCATATGCATGCTTTCATTCCCTCTCTTGTTGACTGCTACAACACATTTGTGTTTCTTTCATGCTCTGCCTCCTATGGCATTTTATATCCTAATTTACCATTGACTCCCTTTGATAAATACTCATGCAATGGCTCTCTGCCACATGATGAAAGAAAATTTTCAATTCTGCAAAAGAATTTGGAGGAAATGAAGTTATGATAGTTTCAAACCACTTTGTACTTGTCATTGTTGTGATCACTGGTATTCTAGCAGCTCGTGCATCTTTGTTATGCTGGTTTAAGGACATTAATGTGCTTTTTACAAGCTAAGGCCAATCTCATGTGAATTGGCCTATAAACAACTTTTTTTCACTTTATATACTCCTATCTTCCATATCTTGTTTAAGAATAAGTTTCTTGCAGGTTGGTGAGAATTAAAAATTCTTGCAAAGCATAGTCTCTTTCGGTTTTGTTCGCTTTCAATGTCCATTAAAAAAATCTAAAAGTACTTTTCAGTCAATCGGTGCTGCTTCACATGAACATTGTTTGTTCAACCTAAGTCCAGAGAGCATCTAAGCTAAGAATATAAACAAGTGAAAAATAGTTATCATCTGCTCTACGTGCAGATCTGTTTTGGAAGACAACTATTGTGGCTCTGTCCTCTCAAAATTTCTTTTGCAAACTCTTAACTTCTAGTCAGAAAAAGTCCATTAATAACCTGGTTATACACAAAACGCCAAGGAACAAAACCCTTTCCTACCATTTCCTGCAGTAGTTTTATAGCTTCCATGATCAGACTCTGAACCTGTATATTGCAAAGAAAAACAGTTTCACAACAACTTCCATATGTTGCAATAACTTAATCACTAAAGTATACACTAGCATCTTTCTAAAGCGATGCTCCAATCTCAAACTTTGCAACCCTATTTATTTGATCTTTCGCTGTATCTTCGTCCACTACAACACTGATGAGTGGTTTCCTCATTAAATAACTGTATCATTGCTTCAAGGGTTCGATCTAGTGTTTAGAAGCTTTAACATCTGCATAATTTCGTGGGCACCTGGCATTTGATGGTCGTTCTGCGTGTTTTCTTTGTTGCTTAGACAAATCACTTAGAACACCTGCAAACTCTTCGATACTTCCATATCTGCATAGTTTTGCAACTCACATTTACTTGAACGCAAAACCTTCATCCTCATCAATCTAATATTTCCTCCTTGACAACTGCAATCTCCATAAATGATGTTGATAGCTGGTATAAGGGCTTTAGAGACGGTGTATTTTAAAAATATTCGCTTAATGCTTTTTAGGGATTGTGGCCTTTATATGTGCGAATGCTTACATAGCTTATCGATGAGAAATGGCAAGAGAATCAGGTTGGCTTGCGCTTGCACTAGACTTGTATGTTGACTTGTGGGTCGGCTTGTATTGGTTGTGAACTTGAGAATTGGGCCCATGGACCCTCCAAAATTTTGGTAAAATTCGTAAAACTAAGAGGCTTAGTTTGGATTAAAACAAAACTCCAAGTGTAAGGTATATAGACTTAGGTATAAAATGGAGTTTGGTATAAATACAAAATATATGTGTAGTGTGACTTAGGCACTTCCTTAGTGCAAGCTTAAAGCACACACCACTTTTTTTTTAAAGTCAATGAAAACTAGGAAAATGTCCAAACTAAATATCTTGGGCATTTTGTTTTGTGTATTGCAGGTAATGAGGGAAAAACCAAAGGGATTTTGTGAAAAAGTGATAAAATCAGGTTTGTCAGGGCTTGATGGAAGATTTGAAGATCATGACATAGGGAAACGCTCAAAATTTGACAATTTTAGCACAAATATGTTAAAGACGCTCTCAAAATGTACTAGTAAATTTGAGAGCTAACATCCGGCTCCACTTGGGATGGAGACCTCCCTACAAAGCTCCAATAAGCTAGTAGTTACAATCACCTTTACCATCATGTATATCAGGCATAATTCTTAGGAATTCTTGATTTTCTTTCATTTCAACCTCTCTCATCAACTTACTTGACATATGATCATGACTATCTAGGGAATTTGAGCTTGTGTCTTCAACTGATAGGTTGTTTCACAATTAGAAGTATTTGGGAAAATGAATTTTTCTATCTCATCACCTGACTGTGAGGGATATTCATCATAGATAGGTAAATCAATGACCATTTGGTTATTGATGGCAGAGGGGCTTAGCAAAACAGCTGGGACAACTAGTTGTTCAAGGAAAACATCCTCATAGTCATCATAAATTGGTAAATCTTTTCACACTAGTTCATTAACAAAAGGAGGGCTTGGTACAATAGTCGGTAAGTTAGGCATTTGGTCATCCCCAAGATTAGGCCAGCAGGGAGTGACTTAAGGAGGAATTAAGGCTAAACGATGAATTAAGCCAAAATACTTAGGAAAAGTCACTTAAACCTAAGTCAACGGAGAATTAGAATGAAAATGTGATAAGGGGGGGACTTAATTGACAATTAAATCACTTAAGAGGAAAGGCACCTAGGTTAAGTGATGTCAACGAAGAATTAGGTCGGGAAAGATATAAAGGGATGAATTTGACCTAATTTCTCATTATGCATTGTTATGATTTGATGTTGAGAGCTTCCAGAGGAGGAGGAGAGCCAACCTTATTGTTTTGTGGATTTCTGGAGGAAACCACCACCCTTGATCGGTTTTGGTGTTGAGAGACACACCCTAGCCCATCAGAGATACCATCTAGGTATTTCACCATTCATTTCAGGAGTATTCAGTGTGGAGGGCGGAGCTCAGCCAAGGAGGGCGCAAGCTATTTTGAGGATTCAGATATCTGCAGTAGACCCGTGTCCCGATTGCAAATTCATTCCAACCCAGTAGAGATCCAGCCATGGCGCTTCCATTGAGCCATTTATCATCAGATTCCGATAGTGGAATCTTGCAGATCGATCCATCCAGCCATTTTGGGCGCGGTCATTCCGGACAGACGTTTGGCGTTGCATGCAGGTGTTCCAGAGTAGATCCGGCCAAACCCTTCCGACCCATATAATCATTTGACGAGATGATCGTTTTGAGCCATATATCATCCGATTCCGACGGTGCAATCTTTTGGGGCGCATTCAGTGTCCAAGGAGGGGCGTAAACCCCCCAGGGGTCCAGATCCGGTGCCGTAGAGGTCCGATTCGAGTTTCGAAAAACGTCCATTCCAGTATAGATACCAGGGTGCATCTATTGGAGCAGTTCCGAGCACATTCTGACAGTGGATTATTCAGATCAAGTTTTCCAGCTGGTAGCGGTTACCGTATTTCGTCAAAATCGCACATTTTTGCCGATCTATCCGTGCATGCATCAGATCTGCTATCTTCTTATGATCATGGGTATTTTTGTTATTTGATTGTATTCTAATAGAGATTCAGGAGATCTGACTGACGTCTAGATTCTATTTTTCCAGTAGGCTATTGTATTTCCATGCTTGAACCGTTATTATTCATGATATTGAGCAGTTGACATTCTATAGTCTTGCATGCATCCTTTTATGATTGTTAAACACTAAATATGAAACATGCACATGTAATAACCCACATGCACCTGCAATAACCAACATGCAACCACAATAACCAAAGAACATCTCATATACACGGCTAAAACGTATCCAGAAACCCCTAGTGTATCAGATCTGCACATCATAGCATTAAAACAGTAGCGAATATCTTGATCGGTCAGATCAGGGATATTTCAGTGGTATCAGAGATTTAGTCCTGCCAGCCTGTGACTAAAGACCATGAATCCAACAGAAGAACCATATGGCCGTGAGCATGAAGGTGACGAATATGTCATGTACAATCGGCGCAGGGAAAGAAGGGATGGACCTAACTTTCCTCCCTTCCCTCCCAGTTCAGAGGAAGAGGAAGAGGCACTTAGAGAAGCAGAGAGATGAGCAGAGCGCGAAGTAGAGAAGAGGCTAGGTGATAGGTATGAGCGACCAAAGGGCAGTGGTAAGGCCCCAGTGGATCCAGACGTAGCCTTCATGTAGGTTATCGGTGACATGCTAGCTAGCCAGCGGACCATGTCTCAGTCTTTGGCTCAGGTAGCAGATAGACTGGCTATGGTAGATATTCCAGGCACTCAAGGCCCACATGCAACGCAAGGGAAATCAGGGGTAGGCAGTAGACCCCAGTCACCCACTTGCACGTATACCTCTGTGAGTAGGATTCCACGTCCGTTGTTTCCCAGTTTTCAGAGGGCAACCCCGGTAGCAGCACAGATATCGATAGCACAGAGACTGGCCACACATGCAGAGGACATTGCAGAGTATTAGAGAGAGTATGCGGCCTTGGGCCACTTTCAGCAGGACATGACCCTAGTCCAGTATTGTGGACTCAGACTCAGGAACCGTCCTAGAGAGCCCCAGAGGGGAGGGCAGCAGCAGCAGCAGCAGGGGCATAACATTGACTTCATTCAAAAAGTTGGTAAACTCACCATACCTTCTTTTGACGGATCATCCAGATGCACGTGCGCCAGAGCTTGGGTACAGAAACTAGATACCTACTACAAGCTCAACCAGATGACAGAGGCAGAGGCCATAAGTTTTGCCACCCTACACTTGGAGGGTGAGGCACACGAGTAGTGGTATCATGGATTGGTGACATTGGGTCACAATCACATCACCTCCTACAGAGAGTTCACAGAGAGACTCATGGATAGATTTGATAGGAGGGATCCTGAGATCCACTTCAGAGATTTAGCCCAGTTGAGACAAACTGGCATAGCAGAAGCATTTATTTCGGAGTTTCAGAGAGTAGCAGTGGCAGTGATAGACATATCTGAGCCGCGACTGGTAATGCTATTCACCGAAGGGCTCACAGAACCCTTGAGAGGTTGGGTGAAGGCATACCGCCCTCATTCCTTGCAGGATGTCATTCGACGCACTAGAGATTTGGCGGATTCAGTGCCAAAAACTAAACCTTTCACTAAACCCTTTGTACCACAGAGAGACAAGGATCAAAAGAATCCTCCAAGGGAGTGGAAGGGCAAGCCCAAGTTGGATGATGATACATGACGGGAGTTGATGAGGAAGAAGCTTTGCTTCTCCTGCAGAGATCCTTGGGTCCCCGGGAATAGATGCATGGGGAAGGGACAGATCCACTATATTGAGGTGGAATCAGGCAGTGAGGAGGAGGATGAAAATATTCAGGCACCTATAGATAGTGATTCAGATACTGAGACCACCCATGAGCCAGAGCAGCAGCCGAAGAAACCTCAGATACCGGTCAGGGCCAAGCCCCAGGAAGAGGCCAAACCTCATAGAGAGGTGAAAGGGGGAACCATAGCCACCCTTTCAGGAGTACCCAGGTACAACACTCTCAGGCTCAAGGGCCTTGTACAAGGGCAACGCATGACAACTTTAGTTGATGGTGGGGCCACCCACAACTTCATAGA
>ML776553.1:6940866-7028748 GCA_009831015.1 Picea engelmannii | reverse complement strand
AGACCACCAGACAGAGGTTTTGAGCACATGATTGAGTTAGAGGCAGGGGCCACACCGGTGATTACAACACCCTATAGACACCCCAAGAAATTTAAGGACGAAATTGAGAAAGCAATCAAAGAATTGCTCGCTATGGGACATATAAGGCCCAACAGGAGTCCTTTTGCATCTTTAGTAGTACTGGTACTAAAGAAGGATGGCACATTACAGATGTGCATCGATTACAGAGCGCTCAACAAGAAAACGATCAAGAATCGTTACCCTATTCCACGCATAGATGAGTTGATGGATGAGTTTCATGGGGCAGTCTTCTTCAGCAAGATTGATCTACATTCAGGATACCATCAGATCAGCATCAGGGAGCAGGATATTGAGAAGACAACATTTTGATGCCATTTCAGACATTTTGAGTTCTTGGTCATGCCATTTGGACTGACCAACGCACCAACCACTTTCCAGTCTTGCATGAACCATATCTTTAGAGGAAAGTTGAGGAAGTACCTTCTGGTATTCTTCGACGATATATTGATCTACAACAAGACATGGGATGAGCATTTAGCACATTTGGAGAAGGTTTTGGATACTATGAAGACCCAGTCTTTATATGCCAAGGAATCCAAATGTGAATTTGGCATGAGGGAACTACTGTACTTAGGGCATATCATCAGTGGGCAGGGAGTACAGGTTCACTAGGAAAAGATCAAAGCCATTGTGGATTGGCCAACGCCCAAGAATCTCACGGAGCTGAGAGGATTCTTTGGGTTATGCAGTTACTATAGGCGGTTTGTCAAGGGTTTTTCACAGTTGGGAGCACCACTCACAAACTTGACAAAGAAGGGTGCTTTTCATTGGACAGAGGATTCACAGCAGACCTTCAACAAAATGAAGGAGGTTATGAGCACATGCCCTGTTCTAGCCCTCCCAGACTTTTCTCAACCATTCGTCTTAGAGTGCGATGCATGGGGTGGGGATTGGAGCAGTATTGATGCAGGGGGGCCACCCCATTGTGTTTGAGAGAAGGAAGCTCGACGAGTCAGAGAGACTCTATCCTATTTACGACAAGGATATGCTAGCAATCATGCATGCTTTAACCAAATTCAGGCAGTATCTAGTTGGCAGCAGGTTTGTAGTGAAGACTGATCATAATAGTCTCAAGTAGTTCCTTGACCAGAAAGACCTCAGCGAGAGGCAGCATAAGTGGGTCTCAAAGATCCAAGCATTCGACTTTGATATTGAGTATGTCAAGGGAAAAAGGAATGTTGTGGCGGATGCATTGTCTAGGAGACCAGCATGATGTTCAATGATGGATATCTGTACAGATTGGAAAGCTCATTTGTTGGTGGAATACTCCAAAAACAAATTTGCTTGTGAGGTGATGGACGGGAAAGTGATTGATGATAGGTTCCGGGTTCTGGATGACGTCATTTTCTACAAGAACCGGATCTACTTGGTTCCAGAATCCACCCTGAAAGGGAATATTTTGAAGGTGTGTCATGATTCACCAACAGCAGGGCATCAGGGATACTTCAAAACTTATAGGCAGATCAGGGAGAGATTCTCATGGAAGGGTATCAAGGATGACGTGTTGAAACACATACGAGAGTGAACGACTTGTCAGCAGAACAAGTCCGAGAAGACACATCCCGCAGGGTTAATTCAGCCTCTACCCATTCCAGAGCAGAAATGGGAGAGCATTTCCATGGATTTCATTATAGGCCTCCCTAGAGTGCAGGGAAGGGACTGTATATTTGTAGTGGTCGACAGACTGACCAAGTTCTCACATTTCTTCGCCATACCCACAGACTACAAGGCCATACAAGTAGCAGAGTTGTTCTTCAGGGAGGTATTCCGGTTGCACGGGTTACCCAGGCAGATAGTCAGTGATAAGGATGGACGCTTCATCAATGCATTTTGGCAGGAGCTTTTCAGATTGACAGGCACAGAGTTAGCTACGAGTACCAGCTACCACCCACAGACAGATGGGCAGACAGAGATCGTCAACAGATGGGTGGAAGGGTATCTGAGAAACTATGTGGGGGGACAACAACGCACTTGGGTGAGATGGTTACATATGGGTGAGTATTGCTACAACACAACTTACCATATGTCCATCAGGATGTCACCATTCAGGGCATTGTATGGATACGATGCACCCTCCTTTATAGATACTGTATTTGGGGACAGCAGGGTCCCGGGGGCCAAGGATTGGGTGGAGGAGAGTCAAAGGATCTTGCAATCAGCAAAGGAGAACTTGCAGTCAGCTCAGAATCAGCAGAAGATATATGTAGATCGACACAGAGTTGAGTTCATTTTTGAGGTAGGAGACTTGATTTTCCTGCGATTACAGCCATACCGACAGTCTTCTTTGAAGAGGAGCAGAGCAGAGAAACCGAAGCCAAAGTTCTATGGGCCATATAGAGTCATCAGGAGGGTAGGCGAGGTGGCATATGAGCTAGAGCTACCAGAGGGTAGCAAGATTCATAACGTCTTTCATGTCTCTTGCCTTAAAAAGGTGGCGGGACAACAGATTAACATTTCACAGGAGTTGCCACCCTTGGATGAGGAGGGATAGTTGGAACTAGTGCCATAGGAGGTACTAGAGCAGAGAGAACGCAGATTGAGGAGTAGGATCATCAGAGAGTGCTTGGTTAGATGGAGGGTTCTTCCAGTGGAGGATGCCACATGGGAGGGAGAGCATATTCTGCAGCACCCAGGATTGATGTTGCTTGAGGACAAGCAATCTCGGGAAGGGAGAACTGTGATGTCCTGTCCCCAAGATTAGGCCAGCAGGGAGTGACTTATTAGTCTATATGTTCCCGTAGACTATAGTCAGGCACAAACAGGGAACCAGATGGAGAAATAAGGAGAAATTAAGGCTAAACGATGAATTAAGCCAAAATACTTAGGAAAAGTCACTTAAGCCTAAGTCAACGGAGAATTAGAATGAAAAGGTGATAAGGGGGGGACTTAATTGACAATTAAATCACTTAGGAGGAAAGGTGCCTAGGTTAAGTGATGTCAATGAAGAATTATGTCGGGAAAGATATAAAGAGATGAATTTGACCTAATTCCTCATTATGCATTGTTATGATTTGATGTTGAGAGCTTCTAGAGGAGGAGGAGAGCCGACCTTATTGTTTTGTGGATTTCTAGAGGAAACCACCACCCTTGATCGGTTTCGGTGTTGAGAGACACACCCTAGCCCATCGGAGATACCATCCAGGTATTTCACCGTTCATTTCAGGAGTATTCAGTGTGGAGGGCGCAACTCAGCCAAGGAGGGTGCAAGCTATTTTGAGGATTCAGAGATCTGCAGTAGACCTGCGTCCCAATTGCAGATTCATTTCGACCCAGTAGAGATCCAGCCATGGTGCTTCCATTGAGCCATTTATCATCAGATTCCGATGGTGGAATCTTGCAGATCGATCCATCCAGCCATTTTGGGCGCGGTCATTCCGGACAGACGTTTGGCGTTGCATGCAAGTGTTCCAGAGCAGATCCGGCCAAACCCTTTCGACCCATTTCATCATTTGACGAGACGATCATTTTGAGCCATATAGCATCCGATTCCGATGGTGCAATATTTTGGGGCACATTCAGTGTCCAAGGAGGGGCACAAACCCCCCAGGGGTCTAGATCCGGTGCCGTAGAGGTCCGATTCGAGTTTCGACAGACGTCCATTACAGTATAGAGACCAGGGCACATTTATTGGAGCAGTTCTGAGCACATTCTGATGGTGGATTCTTCAAATCGAGTTTTCCAGCTGGTAGCAGTTACCGTATTTCGTCGGAATCGCACATTTTTTCCGATCTATCCGTGCATGCATCAGATCTGCTATCTTCTTATGATCACGGGTATTTTTGTTATTTGATTGTATTCCAGTATAGATCCAGGAGATCTGACTGACATCTAGATTCTATTTTTCTAGTAGGCTATTGTATTTCCATGCTTGAACCGTTATTATTCATGATATTGAGTAGTTGACATTCTATACTCTTGCATGCCTCCTTTTATGATTGTTAAACACTAAATATGCAACATGCACATGTAATAACCCACATGCACCTGCAACAACCAACATGCAACCAAAATAACCAAAGAACATCTCACATACACGGCTAAAACGCATCCAGAAACCCCCAGTGTATCAGATCTGCACATCAGAGCATTAAAACAGTAGCGAATATCTTGATTAGCCGGATCAGGGATATTTCATCATGTGTCTCCTTTTCATGATGGAAGAATGGGTACTCATGCAAAACCTCTAAAAATTCTCCATTCATAACCTTAAAACCTCTCTTCATTATGTAAAATTCTTCAAAGCAGAGAGAGGCAGGGTATAACCTTCATCAAACTCACTGTCTTCCTAGTTTCCAATGATGAAATTATGAGCTGCAAACTGATTTTTCTCCATGAATGGCTGAAAGATGATTTGTCCTTTTGTAGGGCATGTATTTGGTTGCTCAGAAGAACTGTCCATGTAGTCATCCTAATCATGCACATCAAACAGCTGAATAGATTGTTATGATCTTTCATCAATTTCATCAATTTCTAGAGAATAATCGTGGTTGCTTGCATCAAGGTCTTGATCCATCTTACTATAATTAAAAGAAAAGGCTATGATCTGTTGTCCATCAAGGTGATTACTCTCTATTTCTTTATTCTCATGAGAAGACAACTCCCACAAGGCCTCTCTCACTTCACTATCTTTTTAACAATGAGGCCATCTTGAAACAGTAGAGTCAGAAATGAATGCCTCGAAACATGAGACCTGTTGTTAGTAGAGTCGCCATGAAACCTATAAAATATGAAATTCAACATGGAGTCACCAATCTTCCCAGTGAGTCACCTTCAAACTGAAATTTTGATGAGTGGAGTCGACAGAGCATAATACAACCAAATATGTGTCTACGGTTTGCTGCTCAAATAGACCTTAGAACTTCAACAATGTCGTTCTTCCCAAGGAGGATGATAGCATTAAGTCCCCGACAGTGGCACCAAAATGTTATCACTTGGTATTGTCTTTGGGTTGTATCAAAGAAACCCCAAGGTAACTATTTCAACCAATCTTCAGACTGTAAGGCTGGCCTCCTTCAATCCAGAGAGGGCTCTCTCCTCAAACTCCCACCCAATGTCACTACAGTGGTTGCTTGGAAATATGCTCAGGGACCAGATTTTAATAAACAGAAGGAAAAAAAATTTAAAGATGGTGGTTGGAGACAAAGTAGAGAGAATCCTTGGCCAATGGAGTCAAATTCTAAATAGCAGAATGTCAATAACACTATCACATCTTTAGAGAGGACAGAGGCATTGTGTAGGTGACGTATTCAGCGATAAAACTAGGAGATATGATAGTAGAAGGAAAAGAAGCCCACTGCCACAAGAGCGCCTAACAAGGATGAGTTCTTGCTGCATCTTTAGAGGAGAAAACATAAATGGAAATCACTGATACAAAGCACCTAACATGGGTGAATTTCGTACCAGCAATATACAAACAAATGAAAGTACCCACTGCATGGAGCATTAAAACATGAATGAATTCCAGACATAAACTCTCAGTGAGATATTGGACATAAGTTTGAGAAATGCAATGGAAATGAACACGACAAGGGAAAATAACAAACTTCCTACAGTCACCATAATGAATCTCAGTCATAAAAAAGGGCCATATCTTTGCATCATGGATTAAGTATTCAGAAATTTACACGAAGCGCCATAGCTCTTTACCTCAGAGTCCAACCTTCTATCTGTCTTCTACATATGCATATATAGAAAAAGATTCCCTCAGCCCTCCAAAAGCTCGAGTCATCCTAACCTCTATTTCTAAAAATAGACATTGTTACAAATGTGATGACACATGTCTAACTGACTTCCTAATTTTAAGGAATTTGTTTTAACAAAAAATGATCAATATCTAGAAATGATGTTTTGAATGTTTCGAATTTGCAGAAGGTAGAGTTGTTAGCTTCTCCTTATAACTGCTACCCGAAAGGTTTCCTGAAATATTGGGACTGTTCTGCATACTCTGCCAGCTATTGTGTGTTGGAGGATGAAAAAATCTCTTTGAAGTCTTCAACCATAGCTGGGCATTGAACCTCTTCATCCTCGACCAAAATAGAATTCAATTAGAGATTGTCTTCTACATATTTGGCAAATCCCTTGTTTGTAGAGCTATAGGTGCAAAACAGTCGACAAATGCTACAAACAGATGAAGAAGGCAATTCAAACTGAGATACTTGAAATCTTGATTGAACTCTGACTTATAGGTTGATATCTTCGTGGATTCTAAACTAAAAATGTTGCTTCCGATTTGATATCCTCTTACTGTTGGAGAGGGTCTGATACCCAAATCTTCATATGAATGCTTTCATTCCCTCTCTTGCTGATTGCAACAACACATTTGTGTTTCTGTCATGCTCTGCCTCCTATGGAATTTTATATCCTAATTTACCATTGACTCCCTTTGATAAATACTCATGCAATGGCTCTCTGCCACATGATGAAAGAAAATTTTCAATTCTGCAAAAGAATTTGGAGGAAATGAAGTTATGACAGTTTCAAACCACTTTGTACTTGTCATTGTTGTGCTCATTGGTATTCTAGCAGCTCGTGCATCTTTGTTATGTTGGTTTAAGGAAATTCATGTGCTTTTTACAAGCCAAGGCCAATCTCATGCGAATTGGCCTATAAAAAAAATTTGTGCACTTTATATACTCCTCTCTTCCATATCTTGTTTAAGAATAAGTTTCTTGCAGGTTAGTGATATTTAAAACTTCTTGCAAAGCATAGTCTCTTTTCATTTTGTTTGCTTTCAATGTCCATTCAAAACATCTAAAAGTACTTTTCAGTCAATCGACGTTGCTTCACATGAACAATGTTTGTTCAACCTGGGTCCAGAGAGCATCAATGAGAGTGCAAAATAGTTAGCATTTGCTCTACGTCTGGATCTGTTTTGAAAGACAACTACTATGGCTCTGTGCTTGCAGAAGTTATTTTGCAAACTCTTGACTTCCAGTTAGAAAAAGTCCATTAATAACCTGGTTATACACAAAACGCCGAGGAACAAAACCCTTTCCTACCATTTCTTGCAGTAGTTTTATAGCTTCCATGATCAGACTCTGAACCTGTATATTGCAAAGAAAAATAGTTTCACAACAACTTCCATATGTTGCAATAACTTAATCACTAAATTATACACTAGCATCTTGCTCAAGTGATGCTCCAATCTCAAACTTTGCAACCCTATTTATTCGATCTTTCGTTGTATCTTCGTCCACTGCAGCACTGATGAGTGGTTTCCTCATTAAATAACAGTATCATCTCTTCAAGGGCTCGAGCTAGCATTTAGAATCTTTAACAAGGGAATAATTTCGTGGGCACCTAGCATTTGATGGTCGTTCTGCGTGTTTTCTTTGTTACTTAGACAAATCGCTTAGAACACCTGCAAACTCTTCGATACTTCCATATCTGTATAGTTTGACAACTCACCTTTACTTGCATGCAAAACCTCCATCCTCATCGATCTAATATTTCCTCCTTGACAACTGCAATCTCCATAAATGATGTTGATAGTTGGTATGAGGGCTTTAGAGACTGTGTATTTTAAAAATATTCGCTTAATGCTTTTTAGGGATTGTGGCCTTTATATGTGTGAATGCTTACATAACTTATTGATGAGAAATGGCAAGAGAATCGAGTTGTCTTGTGCTTGCGCTGGGATTGTATGTTGACTTGTGGCTCAGATTGTATTGGTTCTGAACTTGACTTGAGAATTGGGCCTGTGGGCCCTCCAAAATTTTGGTAAAAGTCATAAAACCGAGAGGCTTAGTTTGGCTTAAAACAAAACTCCAAGTGTAAGGTGTTAAATTTTTTAATTAAATAAAGTACCAAGGCAAGTGTTTCTCTTCCCTAGGCGCCTAAGGGGTGAGAAAGTACCCAATGTGGGACCTAGTCATTTAATTTGTGAGATGCAAATTAAAAGGTGACTTTATGAATAAAGTGAGGGTGAGTGAAGAGACATCTAATCTCAGCCACTCATCTAATCTAATCTCAACCATTGGATTGGAGAAACTCCTCACCTACCTCATGAGGTCGATTAGGGTAGAGGGGCGCACCCATTCTTGGGTTGTTGAGTTCATTTTTTGAGAGAGAAAGAGAGAGAGCATTTTCGAGCAGCAAGAGAGAATCCATTTATGAGAGCTAGGGCATGCATCCCAAGGCAGCAAACTAACACAGAAATTGAGGCAGTAAGGACAACATTGAAGGCAGGTCGTACTGTAGGCACAAAAATCGAGGCAAAGTATAGTCCAGCAGAAGAGGTTGTACTATACAGATTTTTGAATTCTATACAATAGGAAAAAGGGCACAAAAATCGAGGCAGAAAGTACAGTCTATACTGTACAAATTCTGTACAGTCTGTACGATTGTTCTTTTGGCATAGATTTCGAGGAGAAGGAGATGTGTTATTTTCTGGAAGTTTTGGCACGTTTCCCAAGGCAACCATACAACATTTATTGCTCTATTTTGGGCTGAGGTAGTTGGCACAAATTTCAAGATGATCGTACAACAGTTTGGAGGCACAGAAATCGAGGAGCAGACCTGCAATTTATTGCAGAAAATTCTGGGAAGAATTTTGAGGAGTTTGGCTCTTTTCCTGTGTGAAGATTTGGCACGGTTGTCGAGATAAGTTTGTCATTTAAATTACTGAAGATGAATATCTTGTAACAGAATTCTCTGAAGCTCCTAAATAATAAAAATCTCCCTCTCTCACTGGTTTTCCCCTTGTGGGTTTTTCCAGGGTCAAAGTTAGACCAAAAATTTCCGTGTCTATAATTTTCTAAGTTTTATATGCTGGTGATATTTTATTTCTACGTTGAAACAGAAGTTCAAAATCCTCATGTTTCAGTTCTGAAGTTTATTTTCTATTGTGTATTTAATTGCTGATATAACTGGGTTTGGGCATTAAACATTGGTTGAAAAATCAGCGAGACTGAAACTGGGTTGGGGTCTGAAAAATTTACATAAGGTATATAGACTTAGGCATAAAGTGGAGTTTGGTATAAAGACCAAATATATGTGTAGTGTGACTTAGGAACTTCCTCAGTGCAAGCTTAAAGCACACACCACTTTTGATAAAAAGTCAATGAAAACTAGGAAAACGTCCAGACTAAAGATCTTGGGAATTTGTTTTTGTGTATTGCAGGTCAAGAGGGCAAAACCAAAGGGATTCTGAGAAAAAGTGATAAAATCAGGTTTTTCAAGGCTCGATGGAAGATTTGAAGATCATGAAATAGGGAAATGCTCAAAATTTGACAATTTTAGCACAAATATGTTAAAGACGCTCTCAAAATGTACTAGTAAATTTGAGAGCTAACATTTGGGTCCAGCTGGGATGGAGACCTCCCTGCGAGACTCCAAGAACCTAGTATTTCCAGTCGCCTTTACCATTGGGCTATGGAGTCATCTAGCCTTTATAACCGATCCTCTACAAACCTGTAGTCTGCGTGTAGCCTGCTCTGCTTATTTGAGAAAACTGAAAAGAATCTACTTGCTTGTATGAAGAGATTATTCTCCTACCTACCCCTACACTAAGCTGACCCCTGAGCTGCTTGATCAAGTGAAATGAAAAATCCAGTGGAGCCATGCAAGAATCTTGTCCACTGACTGAATTTCTTGCAAATGCTTCTTCAAAAGGAAAATGAAAGATCTACTTGATGATAACTCAGAAAAGAACTTGGAAACAAATTTAACATTGGCAAAATCCGAAATCTTAGGCCAACTTACTGATTCCAAGCATCTTGCAAAAGGATCTTCATAGGAAAACAAGTTGTTCTCGTCACATTGCATGAAGATGTCATCATGTATATCAGGCATAAGGCTCATGAATTCTTCATTTTCTTTCATTTCAACCTCTCTCATCAGCTTACTTGACATATGATCATGACTATCTAGGGAATTTGAGCTTGTGTCTTCAAGAGGCATAGGGTACTGATAGATTGTTTCACAATTAGAAGTATTTGGGAAAATGCATTTTCTATCTCATCACCTGACTGTGAGGGATATTCATCATAGATAGGTAAATCAGTGACCATTTGGTTATTGATGGCAGAGGGGCTTAGCAAAACAGCTGGGACAACTAGTTGTTCAAGGAAAACATCCTCATAGTCATCATAAATTGGTAAATCATTTCACACTGGTTCATTAACAAAAGGAAGGCTTAGTACAATAGCTGGTAAGTTAGGCATTTTGTCATGACAAGATGCAACAGTATCCTCATGATGAAATAAATCTGACCCTAAGATGACCCCTCGACTTAAAGAATCAGGAAAAGGAGAAGATAGGGAAATGATGGACTGCCCATCCTTATCTTTCTCTTGGGAACCTGGCTCTTGACATAAATGATGCATATGTGCCTCAAATTCAGGAAAATCATTATGAAACTCATCATCTAAGTTCTACTCACTTGTAATTACAACTAATGGAGAAACTGTTACCTGATGTTTATTTTCTTGTGTGGTATGATAGTTGCCCATGTCATGTGTCTCCTTTTCATGATGGAAGAATGGGTACTCATGCTAAACCTCTAAAAATTCTCCATTCATAACCTTAAAACCTCTCTTCATTATGTAAAATGCTTCAAAGCAGAGAGGCAGGGTATAACCTTCATCAGACTCACTATCTTCCTAGTTTCCAATGATGAAATTATGAGCTGCGAACTGATTTTTCTCCATGACTGGTTGAAATATGACTTGCCCTATTGTAGGGCCTCTATTTTTTTGCTCAGGATAACTATCCATGTAGTCATCCTGATCATGCACATCAAACAACTGAATAGATTATTTCGATCTTTCATCAATTTCATCAGTTTCTAGAGAAGAATCGTGGATGCCTGCATCAAGGTCTCGATCCATCTAACTATCATTCAAAGAAAAGGCTATGATTTTATGGCCATCAAGGTGATTACTCTCTATTTCTTTATTCTCATGAGCAGACAACTCATACAAGGCCTCTCTCATCTCACTATCTTTTTAACAATGAGGCCATCTTGAAACAGTAGAGTCATAAATGAATGCCTCGAAACATGAGACCTGTTGTTAGTAGAGTCACCATGAAACCTCTAAAATCTGAACTTCAACATGGAACCACCAATCTTCCTAGTGGAGTCACCTTCAAATTGAAATTCTGATGAGTGGAGTCGCCAGAGCATAATACAACCAAATATGTGTCCACTGTCTACTGCTCAAACAGACCTTAGAACTTCAGCAATGTCGTTCTTCCCGAGGAGGAGGATAGCATTGGTTTCTTGGCAGCGGTGCCAAAATGTTATCACTTGGTATTGTCTTTGGGTTGTATCAAAGAAACCCCAAGGTAACTATTTCAACCAATATTCAGACTATAAGGTTGGCCTCCTTCAGTCCAGAGAGGGATCTCTCCTCAAACTCCCACCCAATGTCACTACAGTGGTTGCTTGGAAATATGCTCAGGGAAAAGATTTTAATAAACAGAAGGAAAAAAAATTTAAAAATGGTGGTTGGAGACAAAGTAGAGAGAGTCCTTGGGCAATGGAGTCAAATTCTAAACAACAGAATGCCAATAACACTATCACATATTTAGAGAGGACAGAGGCATTGTGTAGGTGATGTATTCAGCAATAAAACCAGGACATATGATAGTAGAAGGAAAAGAAGCCCACTTCCACAAGAACGCCTAACAAGGACGAGTTCTTGTTGCAGCTTTAGAGGAGAAAAAATAAAGGGAAATCACTGATACAAAGCACCTAACATGGGTGAATTTCATACCAGCAATATACAAACAAATGAAAGTACCCACTACATGAATGGAGCATTAAAACATGAATGAATTACAGACATAAACTCTTGGTGAGATACTGGACAGAAGTTTGAACAATGTAATGGAAGTGAACATGACAAGGGAAAATAACAAACTTCCTACAGTCACCATAATGAATCTCAGTCATCAAAAAGGGCCATCTCTCTGCATTATGGATTAAGTATTCAGAAATTTACACAGAGCACCATAGCTCTTTCCCTCAGAGTCCAACCTTCTATCTGTCTTCTACATATGCATATATAGAAAAAGATCCCCTCAACCCTCCAAAAGCTCGAGTCATCCTAACCTCTGTTTCTAAAAATAGACATTGTTACAAATGTGATGACACATGTCTAACTGACTTCCTAATTTTAAGGAATTTGTTTTAACAAAAAATGATCAATATCTGGAAATGATGTTTCGAATGTTTCGAATATGCAGAAGGTAGAGTTGTCAGCTTCTCCTTATAACTGCTACTGGAAAGGTTGCCTGAAATATTGAGACTGTTCTGCATACTCTGCCAACTAATGTGTGTTGGAGGATGACAAAATCTCTTTGAAGTCTTCAACCATAGCTGGGCATCGAACCTCTTCATCCTTGACCAAAATAGAATTCAATTAGAGCTTGTCTTCTACCTGGTTGGAAAATCCCTCGTTTGTAGCGCTACAGGTGAAAAACAATCGACAAATGCTACAAACAGATGAAGAAGGCAATTTGAACTGAGATACTTGAAATCTTGATTGAACTCTGACTTATAGGTTGATATCTTCATGGATTCTGAACTAATAATGTTGCTTCCGATTTGATATCCTCTTAATGTTGGAGAGGGTCCGATACCCAAATCTTCATATGCATGCTTTCATTCCCTCTCTTGCTGACTGATGCAACACTTTTGTGTTTTTGTCATGCTCTGCCTCCTATGGAATTTTATATCCTAATTTACCATTGAATCCCTTTGATAAATACTCATGCAATGGCTCTCTGCCACTTGATGAAAGAAAATTTTCAAGTTCTGCAAAAAGTTGAAAATTCAGAGATCCACTTCATCTATCCTGGTGGACACTCTGATATATCCTTCAGTCACATGGCTAGAGGATGTTGGTGGTCTAGAAGAGGAGCACCACTTGATGGAGGACACTTCCATTTTTGTTATGAGAGCAGTTGACCTCCATGTAGAGGTTGATATAGCAATACACCCTGGATCTACGATGCAGCATGAGTCTGCAGGAGACGACATGAGTATGCCGGAGAATACGATGATGAGGCATAGTTCACAGAGTCATGCCGAGATGTATGGTGGCATTCAGAGGGGTATAGTGCCTTGCAGGGAGGAGACACAATTAGGGGAGCATGTAGATGTCAATCCTCTGCAGCATCACATAGTTGTGGGAGATCAACTTCACCATTGCAGTGGTTGCATGGGAAATGAGAGGTGGAGATTCCCTGACCAGCAGTCGGAGGGGTTAATTCCAATTGTACAAGATGGTTGGGATTCAGTGATGACCACAGGAGAGAATCTATCATGGATACCAATGGAGGAGCTTCTGGTCAAATCCTTGGGATTGACCAAAGCATGTGACACCTCCCAGTCCTACAGTTAGCTACATATGTTTCTATTAGCTTGTCTTGACACTTTTATCATAGACTATAACATGAGGAGGGATAAGTCGTGGCTGAGGGCAAGGAGAGTGAGTAAACAAAGACTACATGATAGGAGTACTTTTACGGCATACAACAGGTCATAGGTGGATCAGACAGTTGCGACTTGGTGTGTGATGGTGAGCATCATAGACCAGGTGACGACAAATGAGCACAGAGGGATTCCGACAGTGATTAATCTGACACAGGAGCAGCTAGTGGAGACTGGAAGTGATAAACTTCCAAGTTTACCATGGGATCCAGGAGTTCACTTGGTTAGCAGGATGTTTCACTACATGATGACCCAGGTTGCGCCAGAGAGCCACACACTCAGCCTTGGGTTAGTTTGGAGTGGGCCTGCAGGTACTTGTCCAATGGTGTGAGACCTTTTCTCCCTCTTGATCATCATGATAGGGCATGAAGATGTTTGGATAGGTACTTGTACAGAGGTGTCTTTACTGATACAGTTTTTGGACATCAGGTCCAATGGTCACATGTATTTCAGCTGGAGGACCCAAGAGAGGAGGATTCAGGATGTATGCAGGGGCCAAATAGTCATGGTCAGAGTAGTGCAGGGCCAACATGGTGATCTTCAACAGAGATTAGCATGGGACCCAGGGATGAGGACTGAGCATTTCATTGACTGACAGGGGAGAATGGACCATTTCAGAGGAAAGTTATTCTAACTTTCCATTGAGCTTCAGTGTTGAGAGGAGCACATCGCTTACGGGTGTCTCACAGAGGTCTGGCAGCACCTCGTACGGGCATCAACATGAGCAGTTGATGGAGGCTGTATGGATCTTGGTAGAGACTTGGAGGATAGATTCATTCCAAGATGAGGCCATGTGTCATATGCAGGAGACTCTCGGAGTTGGTATATTTTAGGGTTATACTTCCCAGGGGCTAGCAGTTCATGAATTGACATGGGACCCATGGGGCAGAGTGAATGAGTGTTCATCCTTGGATGGGTTCTACTGTGTATCCCACAGGTGGACATGGGATCTTGGTATTTTATTTGAGTGGATTTGGTTATTGCTTGAGGACATGCAATTTTCTAGTAGGGAGGACTGTAATGTCCCCACTTTGGGACATCATCACAGTGCAAAGGTTTATGATGACCAGAGTAGCTAGATGGGTGTTATAGCGAGTACAAGGGTTATTGAGAGGAATTTTGAGGTTCAGCTTGTATTTCTCATCATATATCATCATTATGATCCATTCCGCACAGGTTTCCTTTGGTTTCGTTGCATTATGATGATTTCCATGATTTTGACTATTTTGAGCTATAAGTCAATTAAATTCACTGAAGAGGTCATTTTGGGCAAATTATTTGGAGGAACCTCTCAGTGTAAGAGCTCATTGGAATCAGGAGGAGAAAAAATACAATATGGGATGGATATAAGTGACTTTCAGTGGCCATGGAATCCACAAGGAGAGATAAGGCGCTTTTCAGAGGTAAAAAGGTTAATTAATTAATTAACATGATTTTATTAATTAATTAAATATTAATAAAATGAAAGTCACTTTGGAGGGACAAGAGGAGCCAAAAAGTATAAAGGAAAGGCAAGGGCCTCTACTCATTCATTCATGTATGATCATATTTTGATATCTGGCATCTAGCTAGTGATCCCAACATTGGGGGTTTTGAGGGTTTTGACTTAACAAACCCTAGAGGACAATTCAGTGGTGAAAGATTCCACCTAGCTTGTCCCAAGCTTGGTCTCGGAGATGAAATACTCTCCCACACCATTCTAGTTTGGTTCTACATAAGTGCAGGAGGGTTCTACACCAGCCACAGACACAGGAAGGAGGAGGGGCACACCATTGGGAATTTCCAGCGAGGGAAGCACACCATTCTTGAGGGAAGGTTCATATTAAGAGTTTGAGAGGGCTCTTGGACATTTGAGCATATGGGTTTTACTTGCAGGGAATTAGCCATGATTTCTAGTGCCTCTTGAGAGAGATTTATGGTTCATATTATTTCCTAGAGCAGTGGGACGAATTGGAGAGAAGGAGGGAATTTTTGAGATTCATATCTATCCAGTTTGGAGGAGTTATCCATAGCATTTTGGCATGAGACATTAGGAGGGGGATCCTATCAGCCCGATCTATCATTTGGACACGTTTGGGCTCATTTCAAGGCCTCCTTCATCAGGGCCGAAATTGTAGGGTTTGGCAATTTCAGGAGGGCGCAACTCAATTGGAGGTTTTAGCATTTGGAGGAGTTTCCCTTGGTATTTCGGTTCGAGATTTCAGGAGAGGTTTCCACTCATCCCGATCTATAGTTCAACATCTTCAGTGTATCATTTGGAGATCTTTGACAGTAGGGACAAAATTGTAGGGGTTGACAGTTCCAGCAGGACGTGGCATCTTCCAGTGGGGGTTTGGCACTTCATACTGCCCAGATCTACCTTGCCATTGGTCTTCATCTCTTATCCAACCTTTGGAGGCTTATAGTATCTTCCTGGAGCATTTTGTAGTAGCTCTATTGTCTATCTTCTTAGCCATCTGTTGAGCATTCCAGATTGGCATCTTCAATGTAGAAGGTTCATCTATTTCTTGAATGAAATCATATTTGGGATGTTTTGGCTTGTCTATCATATTGCATATGGTTGAGGTATGTTTCATGATTGTATCTTCTTGTTATTTGCTGAAACACACATATAAACACATCAGTAAAACCCTAACGTTATTGTTCGCAAAGTGTTTGACAAAGTGCCACAACTAGAAAGGTTTTAAAATGACACCAAAACCGTGATGTTCCTGGCATAATGGCTTGGGATCATTACAGTGGTATCAGAGCTTAGACTCCTGCTAGCCTGAGGGATCTTCCATAAGGAAATATGGGGTCTATAGATTTTGTTAGAGAAGAGATGAATTGTGAAAGGGAATATCATGCACTTTGTGAGAGACTCGGGCCTCTAATACGAGCCAGCGTAGCTAAATGGAGGGAAGCACAAAGAAATGCCACACCCATTAGGAGCATGCAAATTTGCTACAGTTGCAAGGTGCCTTGGGAACCAGATCATAGGTGTAGGGGTAAGGGTAAGAAGCATATCATTGAGGTGCACTATGAAAGTGATGATGAGGATTTGGAGCAGTCCGATGATGATAGTGACTCTTGCACAGAGGCTATTGATAGTGACTCTTGCACAAAGACTGATGATTCTAGCACGCTTGAGGAGGATAGTGACCCTTGTGTAGTAGATAGATAGTCAGGGGAACAGGATGATAGCACCAGTACTTCAGTAGGCATATCACATGGTGTTGATGACCTTATGCCCCAGCAAAGTGGTGACACTAGTGAGGATTCACACGTGTTATCACTTAGAGGTGATGAGCTTCCTATGATGGTTGTGACACATATGTCATCCTTCCAGACACCCCTGATAACCACGTCACATGAGGAGGTCAGTGACATGTCAGATATGATTGAGGAGCCTTGTGTGAGGGACGCACATGATGGACACATGGATCCATAGATTCAGAAGGAGACACAGGACGTGCAGGTAGTTGATCCTACACTTACAGATCAACATGAGGAGATTCAGTCACATCTTTTAGAGACTCCATTAGTTGAGAAGATTGTGGAGACTGATAGGGTGATGGAGCACTTACTTCGAGGATCAGCCTGCATTGATTAGGATGCACTCTTTAGAAGTTAGGATGACCATAGTACGTGTCTGGATACATCTACATGGGATCGAGGCGCAGATGATAGTAGCAGGGTGAGTGCCCAAGGGGATACAGCTGCTCATACAGGATACAATGTGATGTGGAGGGAGATAACACCTACTGATGGGGTGCAGTCGCAGATAGGAGGACCCAGTAGCATAGTAGACAGTGGGAAGTTCAACATGTTATCTTATGCAGAGAGTGTTTTTGGGGACTCAAGAGTTGACACTAGCAGGAGTGATAGCAACAGTGAGGGATATGATGTGGTACCTCAACATGACCATGATCAGGAGCCACACCACTTAACATCACCGTTGAGAGTCAGTGAGGCTATGATCATGGCAACCACCAGTTGCAGTGATGACATGCATGCGTTGATGGCATATTTTTAGTGTAGAGTGTCAGTGGCACATGGTAGTTCAGATGAGGGAATTACCATGAATGACTTTCATACTCTCAAGGAGAGAGTATCTATGATGATGACTGATTACTAGCAGTTGATGATTGATAGGGGCTACCTATTGAGGATTGGTGAGACATATCATGAGGCTCTGACAGAGCAGGAGTTGGATATGGGCCGACTCACTTAGGAGTTGGAGAGCACTCGAGGATTCTTGAGACGCACACAGACAACCCTTCAAGAATTAGAGTCCAGATCAGAGGAGCTTCTTGAGGAGATCCATCAGAGATCCACTTCATCTATCCTGGTGGACACTCTGATATATCCTTCGGTCACGTGGCTAGAGGATGTTGGTGGTCTAGCAGAGTAGAACCAGTTGATGGAGGACATTTCCATTTGTGTTCCGAGAGTAGTTGACCTCCATGTAGAGTTTGATCCAGTAGTACACCCCGTATCTACGATGCAGCATGAGTCTGCAAGAGACGACATGAGTATGCCATAGCATACAGTGATGAGGGATAGTTCATAGAGTCATGCTGAGATGTATGGTGGCATTTAGAGTGGTATAGTGCCTTTCAAGGAGGAGACACAATTAGGGGAGTATGTATATGTCAGCAACACATAGTTGTGGGAGATCACCTTCACCATTTTAGGGGTTGCATGGGAGATGAGAGGTGGAGATTGGCTGACCAACAGTCACAGAGGTTACTTTTGATTGTACTAGATGGTTGGGATTCGGTGATGACCACATGAGAGCATCTATCATGGATACTGATGGACGAGCTTCTGGTCGAATCCTTGGGATTGACCAAAGAATGTGACAAATCCCATTCCTACAGTCAGCTGCAAATGTTTCTATTAGCTTGTCCTGACACTTTTATCATATACAATAGCATGAGGAGGGATAGGCCGTGGTTGAGGGCATGGAGAGTGAGTAGACAAAGACTACATGACATGAGTACATTTATGGCATACAACAGGTCAGAGGTGGACCGTGTTAGAAAAACAGTTGAGACTTGGTGCATGATGGTGAGCATCATAGACTAGGTGACGACATATGAGCACAGAGGGCTTCCGACAGTGATTAGTCTGACACAGGAGCAACTAGCAGAGACTGGAAGTGATAAACTTCCAAGTTTTCCATGGGATCCGAGAGTTCACTTGGTTAGCAGGATGTTTCACTACATGATGACCCAGGTTGCACCGGACTGCCACACACTCAACCTTGGGTTGGTTTGGAGTGGGCCTGCAGGTACTTGTCCTATGGGGTGAGACCTCTTCTCCCTCTTGATCATCATGGTAGGGCATGGAGATGTTTGGATAGGTACTTCTTCTACAAAGGTGTCTTTATTGATACAATTTCTAGACATCAGGTCCAATGGTCACATGTATTTCAGTTGGAGGTCCCAGGAGACAAGGATTCAGGATGTATGTAGGTGGCAGACAGTCATGGTCAGAGTAGTGTAGGGCCATCATTGTGATCCTCAACAGAGATTAGCATGGGACCAGGGATTGCAGGACTGAGCATTTCACTGACTAACAGGGGAGAGTGGACCATTTTAGGGGAAATTCATTCTAACTTTCCATTGAGCTTTAGTGTTGAGAGGAGCACATCAATTGCAAGTGTCTCAAGGAGGTCCGGTAGCACCTCGTATGGGCATCAACATGAGCATTTGATGGAGGCTGTATGGATCTTGGTAGAGACTTGGAGGATGGATTCATTCTGAGATGAGGGCATGTATCATATGCAGGAGACTCTCGGAGTTGGTATATTTCAGAGTTATACTTCTCAGGGGCTAGCAGTTCATGACTTGACATGGGACCCAGGGGGAAGAGTGAATGAGCGTTCATCCTTGGATGGGTTATACTCTATATCCCACAGGTGTAAATGGGATCCTGGTATTTTATTTGAGTGGATTTGTTTATTGCTTGAGGACAAATAATTTTCTAGCAGGGAGGACTGTAATGTCCCCACTTTGGGACATCATCACAGTGCAGAGATTTATGATGACCAGAGTAGCCAGATGGGTGTTATAGTGAGTACAAGGGTTATTGAGAGGCATTGTGAGGTCTAGCTTGCATTTCTCATCATTTCTCATCATTTTGAGCCATTCCGCATAGGTTGGCTTTGGTTCCGTTGCATTCCGATGATTTCCATGATTTTGACTATTTTGAGTTATAAGTCAGTTAAATTCACTGAAGAGGTCATTTTCGGCACATTACTTGGAGGAACCTCTCAGTGTAAGAGATCATTGGAATCATGAGGAGAAACACTACAGGGTTTTTGGCTAGAAGTGACTTTCAGTTACCATGGAAGCCACAAGGAGAAATAAGGCGCTTTTCAGAGGTAAAAAGGTTAATTAATTAATTAACGTTATTTTATTAATTAATTAAAAATTAATAAAATAAAAGTCACATTGGAGGGACAAGAGGAGCCAAAAAGTATAAAGGAGAGGCAAAGGCCTCTACTCATTCATTGATGTATGATCATATTTTGATATTTGGCTTCTAGCTAGTGATCCCAACATTGGGGGTTTTGAGGGTTTTGACTTAACAATCCATAGAGGACGATTTGGTGGTGAAAGATTCCACCTAGCTTGTCCCAAGCTTGGTCTCGAAGATGGAATACTCTCCCACACCATTCTAGTTCGGTTCTACATCAGTGTAGGAGGGTTCTACACCAGCCACAGGCACAGGAAGGAGGAGGGGCACACCATTGGGGGTTTCCAGCAAGGGAAGCGCACCATTCTTGAGGGAAGGTTTGTTGTAGGAGTTTGAGAGGGCTCTTGGACATTTGAGCATATGGGTTTTAATTGCAGAGCCTTAGCCATGATTTCTAGTGCCTCTTGAGAGAGATTTATGGTTCATATTATTTCCTAGAGCAGTGAGACGAATTGGAGAGGAGGGCATTTTTGAGATTCATATCTATCCAGTTTGGAGGAGTTATCCATAGAATTTCGGCTTGAGACTTCAAGAGGGGGATCATATCACCCCGATCTATCATTTGGCCGAGTTTGGGCTCATTTGGAGGCCTCCTTCATTAGGGATGAAATTGTAGGGTTTGGCAGTTTCAGGAGGGCGCAACTCAATTGGAGGATTTAGCATTTGGAGGAGTTTCCCTTGGTATTTCGGTTTGATATTTTAGGAGAGATTTCCACTCATCCTGATCTACAGTTCGACATCTTTAGCATAGCATTTGGAGATCTTTGACACTAGGGCCGAAATTTTAGGGGTTGACAGTTCTAGCAAGACGTGGCATCTTCCAGTGGGGGTTTGGCACTTCATACTGCCCAGATCTACCTTGGAATTGGTCTTCATCTCTTATCCAACTTTTGGAGGCTTATAGTATCTTCCTGGAGAATTTTGTAGCAGCTCTATTATCTATCTTCTTAGCCATCTGTTGAGCATTCCAAATCGGCATCTTCATTGTAGCAGGTTCATCTATTTCATGAATAAAATCATATTTGGAATGTTTTTTCTTGTCTATCATATTGAATATGGTTGAGGTATGTTTCATGATTGTATCTTCTTGTTATTTTATGCAACACACATATAAACACATCAGTAAAACCCTAACGTAATTATAAGCAAAGTGTTTGATGAAATGCCACAACCAGAAAGGTTTTAAAAAGGCACCAAGATCGTGATGTTCCTGGCATAATGGCTTGGGATCATTATAGTGGTATCAGAGCTTAGAATCCTACCAGCCTGAGGGATCTTCCATAAGGAAAGATGGGGTCTATAGATTTTGTTAGAGAAGCGGTGAGTTGTGAAAGAGAATATCATGCATTTTGTGAGAGACTCGGGCCTCTATTAACGCTCCAAAAGTTTATATCCATGAAAAACCCCAATTGGAGTGAAGATGAGGTGACATATTGGACCAACATAGTATAGAGAAACAGAGCCAGAGAAACAAGATGGAGGGAAGCACAGAGAAACCCCACACCCATTAGGAGCATGCACATTTTCTATAGTTGCAAGGTGCCTTGGGAACCAGATCATAGGTGTAGGTGTAAGGGTAAGAAGCATATCATTGAGGTGCACTATGACAGTGATCATGAGGGTTTGGAGCAGTCTGATGATGATAGTGACTCTTGCACAGAGGCTAGTGATAGTGACTCTTTCACAAAGACTGGTGATTCTAGCACTCTTGAGGAGGATAGTGACCCTTGTGTAGTAGATAGACAGTCAGGGGAAAATGATGATAGCACCAGTACTTCAGCAGGCATATCACATGGTGGTGATGACCTTATGCCCTAGAAAAGTGGTGACACTAGTGAGGATTCACATGTGTTATCACTTAGAGGTGATGAGCTTCCTATGATGGTCGTGACACATATGTCATACTTCCAGACACCCTTGATAGCCACGTCACATGAGGAGGTCAGTGACATGTCAGATATGATTGAGGATCCTTGTGTGAGGGACGCACACCATGGACACATGGATCCATAGATCTAGGAGGAGACATAGGACGTGCAGGTAGTTGATCCTACACTTACAGATCAGCATGAGGAGATTGAGTCACATCTTTTAGAGACTCCATTAGTTGAGCAGATTGTGGAGACTGATAGGGTGATGGAGCACTTACTTCCAGGATTGGCCTGCATTGATGAGGATGCACTCTTTAGCAGTCAGGATGACCATAGTACCTGTCTGGATACATCTACATGGGATCCAAGCATATATGATAGTAGTAGGGTGAGTGCCCAGGAGGATACGACTGCTCATACAGGATACAGTGTGATTTGAAGGGAGATAGCACCTACTGATGGGGTGTAGTTGCAGATAGGAGGACCCAACAACACAATAGACAGTGGGCAGTTCAACATGTTATCTTATGCAGAGAGTGTTTTTGGGGACTCCAGAGTTGACACTAGCAGGAGTGATAGCAACAGTGAGGGATATGATGTGGCACCTCAACATGACCATGATCAGGAGCCACACCACTTAGCAGCACAGTTGAGAGTCAGTGAGTCTATGATCATGGCATCCACCAGGTGTAGTGATGACATGCATGCGTTGATGGAATATTTTTGCTGGAGAGTGTTAGTGGCACATGGTAGTCCATAGCATTTCGGCATGAGACTTCAGGAGGATGATCCTTTCAACCCTATCTATCATTTGGATGAGTTTGGGCTCATTTGGAGGCCTCCTTCATCAGGGCCGAAATTGTAGGGTTTGGCAGTTTCAGGAGGGTGCAGCTCATTTGGAGGATTTAGCATTTGGAGGAGTTTTCCTTGGTATTTCCATTTCAGATTTCAGGACAGGTTTCCACTCATCCCAATCTACAGTTCGACATCTTCAGCGTAGCGTTTGGAGATCTTTGAGAATAAGGCCGAAATTGTAGGGGTTGACAGTTCCAGCAGGACGTGGCATCTTCTAATGGGGGTTTGGCACTTCATACTGCCCAGATCTACCTTAGCATTGGTCTTCATCTCTTATCCAACCTTTGGAGGCTTATAGTTTCTTCCTGGAGCATTTTGTAGCATCTCTATTGTCTATCTTCTCAGCCATCTGTTGAGCATTCCTGATCGACATCTTCATTGTTGCAGGTTCGTCTATTTCATGAATAAAATCATATTTGAGATGTTTTGGCTTGTCTATCATATTGCATATGGTTGAGGTATGTTTCATGATTGTATCTTCTTATTATTTGCTGCAACACACATATAAACACATCAGTAAAACATTAACGTAATTGTAAGCAAAGTGTTTGAGGAAATGCCACAACCAGAAAGGTTTTAAAAGACACCAAAATCGTGATGTTCCTGGCATAATGGCATGGGATCATTACAGTGGTATTAGAGCTTAGACTCCTTCCAGCTTGAGGGATCTTCCATAAGGAAAGATGGGGTCTATAGATTTTGTTAGAGAAGCGGTAAGTTGTGAAAGGGAATATCATGCACTTTGTGAGAGACTCGGGCCTCTAATAATGCCCCAAAAGTTTATATCCATGAAAAACCCCATTTGGAGCGAAGATGAGGTGACATATTGGACCAGCATAGTAGAGGGAAATAGAGCTAGAGCAACAAGATGGAGGGAATCACAGAGAAACCCCACACCCATTAGGAGCATGCAAGTTTTCTATAGTTGCAAGGTGCCTTGGGAACAAGATCATAGGTGTAGGGGTAAGGGTAAGAAGCATATCATTGAGGTGCATTATGACAGTGGTGATGAGGATTTGGAGTAGTCCGATGATGATAGTGACTCTTGCACAGAGACTTATTATTCTAGCACGCTTGAGGAGGATAGTGACCCTTGTGTAGTAGATAGACAGTCAGGGGAACATGATGATATCACCAGTACTTCATCAGGCATATCACATGGTGTTGATGACCTTACGCCCCAACAAAGTGGTGACACTAGTGAGGATTCACACGTGTTATCACTTAGAGGTGATGAGATTCCTATGATGGCCGTGACACATATGTCATCCTTCCAGACACCTCTAATAGCTACGTCACATGAGGAGGTCAGTGACATGTCAGATATCATTGAGGAGCATTGTGTGAGGGATTCACATAATGGATGCATGGATCCACAGATCCAGGAGGAGACACAAGACGTGCAGGTAGTTGATCCTACACTTACAGATCAACATGAGGAGATTGAGTCACATCTTTTAGAGACTCCATTAGTTGAGAAGATTGTGGAGACTGATAGGGTGATGGAGCATTTACTTCCATGATTGGACTGCATTGATGAGGATGCACTCTTTAGCAGTTAGGATGACCATAGCACATGTATGGATACATATACATGGGATCCAGGTGCAAGTGATAGTATCAGGGTGAGTGCCCAAGAGGATACGACTGCTCATACAGGAGAAAGTGTGATGCGGAGGGAGATAGCACCTACTGATGGGGTGCAGTCGAAGATAGGAGGACCCAACAACATAGTAGACAGTGGACAGTTCAACATGTTATCTTATGCAGAGAGTGTGTTAGGGGACTCCATAGTTGACACTAGCAGGAGTGATAGCAGCAGTGAGGGATATGATGTGGCACCTCAGCATGACCATGATCAGGAGCCACACCACTTAGCAGCATAGTTGAGAGTCAGTGAGGCTATGATCATGGCAGCCACCAGGTGTAGTGATGACATGCATGCATTGATGGTAGATTTTTACTGGAGAGCATCGGTGGCACATGGTAGTTCATATGAGGGAATGACCATGGATGACTTTCGTACTCTCAAGGAGAGAGTATTTATGATGAGGACTGATTACCAGCAGTTGATGATTGACAGGAGCTACCTATTGAGGATTGGTGAGACATATCATGAGGCTCTGAGGGAGCAGGAGTTGGAGATGGGATAAATCACTCAGAAGTTGGAGAGCACTCGAGGATTCTTGAGAGGCACACAGACAACCCTTCAAGAATCAGAGTCCAGTTCAGAGGAGATTCTTGAGGAGATCCGTCAGAGATCCACTTCATATATCCTGGTGCACACTTTGATATATCCTTCGGTCACATGGATAGAGGATGTTGGTGGTCTAGCAGAGGAGCACAAGTTGATGGAGGACACTTCCATTTGTGTTCCAATAGTAGTTGACCTCCATGTAGAGGTTGATCCAGCAATACACCCTGGATCTATGAAGCAACATGAGTCTGTAGGAGATTACATGAGTATGCCGGAGCATACGGTGATGAGGGATAGTTCACAGAGTCATGCCAAGATGTATGGTGGCATTCAGAGGGGTATAGTGCCTTACAGGGAGGAGACACAATTAGGAGAGTATGTAGATGTCAATCCTCTGCAGCAACACATAGTTGTGGGAGATCACCTTCACAATTTCAGTGGTTGCATGGGAGATGAGAGGTGGAGATTGGATGACCAGTAGTCAGAGGGGTTACTTCCGATTGTACTGGATGGTTGGGATTCAGTGATGACCATAGGAGAGAATCTATCATGGATACTAATGGATGAGCTTCTAGTCGATTCCTTGGGATTGACCAAAGCATGTGACACCTCCCAGTCCTACATTCAGCTGTAGATGTTTCTATTAGCCTGTCTTGACACTTTTATCATAGAGAACAACATGAGGAGGGATAGGCCGTGGCTGAGGGCATGGAGAGTGAGTCGACAGAGACTACATGACATGAGTACTTTTATCGCATACAACAGGTTAGAGGTGGACCGTGTTAGACAAACAATTGAGACTTGGTGCGTGATGGTGAGCATCATAGACTAGGTGATGATAGATGGGCACAGAGGGCTTTCGATAGTGATTACTTCTGACACAGGAGCAGCTAGTGGAGATTGGAAGTGATAAACTTCCAAGTTTTTAATGGGATCCGAGAGTTCACATGGTTAGTAGGATGTTTCACTACATGATGACCTAGGTTGTGCCAGAGAGCCACAGACTCCACCTTGGGTTGGTTTGGAGTGGGCCTGTAGGTACTTTTCCTATGGGGCGAGACCTTTTCTCCCTCTTGATCATTATGATAGGGCATGGATATATTTGGACAGGTACTTCTTCTACAAAGGTGTCTTTACTGATATAGTTTATGGACATCAGGTCCAATGGTCACATGTATTTCAGCTGGAGGAACCAAGAGAGGAGGATTCAGGATGCATGTAGGGGGAAAACAGTTGTGGTCAGAGTAGTGCAGGGCCAACATGTTGATCTTCGACAGAGATTAACATGGGACCCAGGGATTGTAGGACTGATAATTTCACTGACTAACAGGGGAGAGTGGACCATTTCAGGGGAAAGTTATTCTAACTTTCCATTCAGCTTCAGTGTTGAGAGGAGCACATCACTTGCGAGTGTCTCACAGAGGTCCGACAGCACCTCGTACGGGCATCAACATGAGAAGTTGATGGTGGTTGTATGGATATTGGTAGAGACTTGGAGGATGGATTCATTCTGAGATGAAGCCATGTGTCATATGCAGGAGACTCCTGGAGTTGGTATATTTCAGGGTTATACTTCCTAGGGGCTAGCAGTTCATGACTTGACATGGGACCTAGGGGGCAAAGTGAATGAGTGTTCATCCTTGGATGGGATATACTATGTATCCTATAGGTGGACATGGGATCCTGGTATTTTATTTGAGTGGATTTGGTTATTGCTTGAGGACAAGCAATTTTCTAGTAGGGAGGACTGTAATGTCCCCACTTTGGGACATCATCACAGTGCAGAGGTTTATGATGACCAGAGTAGCCAGATGGGTGTTATAGTGAGTACAAGAGTTATTGAGAGGCATTTTGAGGTATAGCTTGAATTTCTCATCATATATCATCATTATGAGCCATTCCGCATAGGTTGCCTTTGGTTCTGTTGCATTCCGATTATTTCCATGATTTTGACTATTTTGAGCTATAAGTCAATTAAATTCACGAAAGAGGTCATTTTGGGCACATTACTTGGAGGAACCTCTCAGTGTAAGATCTCATTGGAATCAGGAGGAGAAACAATACAGGATGGGATGGCTAGAAGTGACTTTCAGTGGCCATGGAAGCCACAAGGAGAGATAAGGCGGTTTTCAGAGGTAAAAAGGGTAATTAATTAGTTAACATGATTTTATTAATTAATTAAATATTAATAAAATGAAAGTCACTTTGGAGGGACAAGAGAAGCCAAATAGTATAAAGTAAAGGCAAGGGCCTCTACTCATTCATTCATGTACAATTATATTTTGATATCTGGCTTCTATCTAGTGAGCCCAACATTAGGGGTTTTGAGGGTTTTGACTTAACAAACCGTAGAGGACAATTCAGTGGTGAAAGATTCCAACTAGATTTTCCCAAGCTTGGTCTTAGAGATGCAATACTCTCCCACACCATTCTAGTTCGGTTCTACATCAGTGCAGGAGGGTTCTACACCAGGCATAGGCACAGGAAGGAGGAGGGGCGCACCATTGGGGGTTTCCAGCAAGGGAAGCGCACCATTCTTGAGGGAAGGTTCGTTGTAGGAGTTTCAGAGGGCTCTTGGAAATTTGAGAATATGGTTTTTACTTGTAGGGCCTTAGCCATGATTTCTAGTGCCTCTTGAGAGAGATTTATGGTTCAGATTATTTCCTAGAGTAGTGGGACGAATTGGAGAGAAGGAGGGCATTTTTGAGATTCATATCTATCCAGTTTGGAGGAGTTATCCATAGCATTTTGGCTTGAGACTTCAGGAGGGGGATCCTATCACCCCGATCTATCATTTGGCCGAGTTTGGTCTCATTTGGAGGCCTCCTTCATCAGGGATGAAATTGTAGGGTTTGGCAGTTTCAGGAGGGCGCAACTCAATTGGAGGATTTAGCATTTGGATGAGTTTCCCTTAGTATTTCGGTTTGAAATTTCAGGAGAGGTTTCCACTCATCCCGATCTACAGTTTGGCATCTTTAGCATAGCATTTGGAGATCTTTGACAGTAGGGCCAAAATTGTAGGGGTTGACAGTTCCAGCAGGACGTGGCATCTTCCAGTGGGGGTTTGGAACTTCATACTGCCCAGATCTACCTTGCCATTGGTCTTCATCTCTTATCCAGCCTTTGGAGGCTTATAGTATCTTCTTGGAGCATTTTGTAGCAGCTCTATTATCTATCTTCTTATCCATCTGTTGAGCATTCCAGATCGGCGTATTCATTGTAGCTGGTTCATCTATTTCATGAATAAAATCATATTTGGGATGTTTTGGCTTGTCTATCGTATTGCATATGGTTGAGGTATGTTTCATGATTGTATATTCTTGTTATTTTCTGCAACACACATATAAACACATCATTAAAGCCCTAATGTAATTGTAAGCAAAGTGTTTGTCGAAATGCCACAACCATAAATGTTTTAAAAAGTCACCGAAACCATGATGTTCCTGGCATAATGGCTTGGGATCATTATAGTGGTATCAGAGCTTAGACTCCTTCCAACCTGAGGGATCTTCCATAAGGAAGGATGGGGCCTATAGATTTTGTTAGAGAAGCGTTGAGTTGTGAAAGGGAATATCATGCACTTTGTGAGAGATTCGGGCCTCTAATAACTCTCCAAAAGTTTATATCCATGAAAAACCCCAATTGGAGTGAAGATGAGGTGAGATATTGGACCAGCATAGTAGAGGGAAACAGAGCCAGAGTAGCAAGATGGAGGGAAGCACAGAGAAACCCCACACCCATTAGGAGCATGCAAGTTTGCTACAGTTGCAAGGTGCCTTGGTAATAAGATCATAGGTGTAGGGGTAAGGGTAAGAAGCATATCATTGAAGTGAACTATGACAGTGATGATGAGGATTTGGAGCAGTCTGATGATGATAGTGACTCTTGCACAGAGGCTAGTGATAGTGACTCTTGTACAGAGACTAATGATTCTAGCACGCTTGAGAAGGATAGTGACCCTTGTGTAGTAGATAGGCAGTCAGGGGAAGAAGCTGATAGCACCAGTACTTCAATTGGCATATCACATAGTGTTGATGACCTTACGCCCCAACAAAGTGGTGACACTAGTGAGGATTAACACGTGTTAGCACTTAGAGGTGATTAGCTTCCTATGATGGCCATGAAACATGTCATCCTTCAAGACACCCCTGATAGCCACGTCACATGAGGAGGTCAGTGACATGTCAGATATGATTGAGGAGCCTTGTGTGAGGGACGCACACCATGGACGCATGGATCCACAGATCTAAGAGGAGACACAGGACGTGCAGGTAGTTGATCCTACAATTACAAATGAGCATGAGGAGATTGAGTCACATATTATAGAGACTCCATTAGTTGAACAGATTTTGGTGACTGATAGGGTGATGGGGCACTTACTTCCAGAATCGGCTTGCATTGATGAGGATGCACTCTTTAGCAGTCAAGATGACCATAACCTATGTCTAGATACATCTACATGGGATCTAGGCGCAGATGATAGTAGCAGGGTGAGTACCCAGGAGGATACGACTACTCATACAGGATATAGTGTGATGCAGAGGGAGATAGCACCTACTGATGGGGTGCAGTCGTAGATAGGAGGACCTAGCAGCACAGTAGACAGTGGGAAGTTTAGCATGTTATCTTATGCAGAGAGTGTTTTTGGGGACTCCAGAGTTGACACTAGCAGGAGTGATAGCAGCAGTGAGGGATATGATGTGGCACCTCAGCATGACCATGATCAGGAGCCATACCACTTAGCAGCATAGTTGAGAGTTAGTGATGTTATGATCATGGCAACCACCAGGTGCAGTGATGACATGCATGCGCTGGAGAGCGTCAGTGGCACATGGTAGTTCAGATGAGGGAATGACCATTAATGACTTTTGTACTCTGAAGGAGAGAGTATCTATGATGAGGACCGATTACCAGTAGTTGATGATTGACAGGGGCTACCTATTGAGGATTGGTGAGACATATCATGAGTCTCTGAGGGAGCAGGAGTTGGAGATGGGTGGACTCACTCAAGAGTTGGAGAGAACTTGAGGATTCTTGAGAGGCACACAAACAACCCTTCAAGAATCAGAGTCCAGATCAGAGGATCTTCCTGAGGAGATTTGTCATAGATCCACTTCATCTATCCTGGTGGACACTCTGATATATCCTTCGGTCACATGGCTAGAGGATGTTGGTGGTCTAGCAGAGGTGCACCAGTTGATGGAGGACACTTTCATTTGTGTTCCGAGAGCAGTTGACCTCCATGTAGAGGTTGATCCAGCAGTACTCCCGTGATCTACGATGCAACATGAGTCTGCAGAAGATGACATGAGTATTCCAGAGCATACGATGATGAGGGATAGTTCACAGAGTCATGCTGAGATGTATGGTGGCATTCAGAGGGGTATAGTGCCTTGCAAGGAGGAGACACAATTACGGGAGAATGTAGATGTCAATCCTATGCAGCAGCACATAGTTGTGGGAGATCACCTTCACCATTTCAGTGGTTTCATGGGAGATGAGAGGTGGATATTGGCTGACCAACAGTCGTAGGGGTTACTTCCGATTGTAATGGATGGTTGGGATTCGGTGATGACCACAGTAGAGAATCTATCATGGATATCGATGGACAAGATTCTAGTCGAATCCTTGGGATTGACCAAAGCATGTGACACCTCCCAGTCCTACAGTCAGCTGCAGATGTTTCTATTAGCATGTCCTGACACTTTTATCATAAACAATAGTATGAGGAGGGATAGGCTGTGGTTGAGGGCATGGAGAGTGAGTAGACAGAGACTACATGATAGGAGTATGTTTTACTGCATACAGCAAGTCAGAGGTGGACCGTGTTAGACAGACAGTTGAGAATTGGTGCATGGTGGTGAGCATCATAGACTAGGTGACAACAGATGAGCACAGAGGGCTTCCAACAGTGATTAGTCTGACACAGGAGCAGCTAGTGGAGACTGGAAGTGATAAACTTCCAAGTTTTCCATGGGATTCGGGAGTTCACTTGGTTAGAAGGATGTTTCACTACATGACGATCGAGGTTGCACCAGAGAGCCACACACTCCACCTTGGGTTAGTTTGGAGTGGGCCTGCAGGTACTTGTCTATGGGGCAAGACCTTTTCTCCCTCTTGATCATCATGATAGGGCATGGAGATGTTTGGACAGGTACTTCTTCTACAGAGCTATCTTTACTGATAGAGTTTTTGGACATCAGGTCCAATAATCACATGTATTTCTGCTGGAGGACCCAGGAGAGGAGGATTTAGGATGTATGCAAGGGGCATACAGTCATGGTCAGAGTAGTGTAGGGCCAACATGGTTATATTCGACAGAGATTAGCATGGGACCCATGGATTGTAGGACTGAGCATTTCACTGACTGACAAGGAAGAGTGGACTATTTCAGAGGAAAGTTATTCTAGCTTTCCATTGAGCTTCAGTGTTGAGAGGATCACATCGATTGCAGGTATCTCACGGAGGTCCGACAACACCTTGTACGGGCATCAACATGAGCAGTTCATGGAGGCTATATGGATCTTGGTAGAGACTTGGAGGATGGATTCATTCGGAGATGAGGCCATGTGTCATATGCAGGAGACTCCCGGAGTTGGTATATTTCAGGGTTATACTTCCTAGGAGCTAGCAGTTCATGACTTGACATGGGACCCAGGGGGCAGAGTGAATGAGTGTTCATCCTTGGATGGGTTCTGTTGCCGCCTTATACACACCTGGGAGACGTGGAAGAAATCTTCAATCCACTCGGTGTGTCCTTGGGGGCAAGTGAGAGTTAAGGTGTTGTCACCTAATCCTCAACTCCTCCATCTAGGCCAACTCCTAGCGAAGCCAAGGGGGTTATTCCCTAAAAAATATACTAAGGCTTTTAAGCTAAGTACGAAAATTGAAATCTAGGAGTTTATTGATTCTTCAAACCATCAACCATAAATTGAATAAAACATGAAACAAACATTCACCACGATATATAATCAAATGAACATGTACTTGCATCAAAAGGATACTGAGAAACAATTGTTAGGTGCAAGTTTAATTTACATTAAATATATAACCAATTATGAAATGAAGCCTGTGGCTTTGCTGAGTGTGAAAATTGAGACCAGTGCCTTAATGAGAATCGTGGGCAATGTAGTTCGAGTGTTTTATTAGGGTAAATTAATGTTCAATTAGTGAAATGGTTTGGGCCTCCTTGGATGTTAACTCTTTGCTTGGAAACTTGCGGAGAGCTTTACCGAAACCCAAATGGTCTCACCAGTAAAACTCATTCAAAGTGTTGGATGTCCAAAACGGGTGGGAAGCCAGGTCCCGAGAGGGCCCGCCTTACTTCTCAGGTCACTTCAAGGCGTTTTCCCGCACATCAAATTAACAACTTTGGGGGTTGTCTTAATTAAAACTATCAACCACTGACCAGCACATCGTGTATGAACTTACTCCCAGCAAATCGAGATGAGCTCGCAACTGGAAGGGTCAGGAACCGCACTGAGAGATGAGGGGAATTTGGTTTATTTTATGAAAGAAAATAAAAGTGTGAGACTAATTACTAAATCCGCACTGACCAGGCCCCTTTCAAGGTCGCTGAGGGGATGGTTTATTTTTCCAACAAGAATGTAAATGTGAGACTAATTACTAGATCTGCACTGACCAAGCCCCTTTCGAGGTCGCTGAGGGGATGGTTTATTTTCCAAATTGAAATTGTTGAATTGAAACTAATCTAACAATTAGTGTTCTACTTGCAGAATGGAAAATTTGATCTAAGCTAAAAATTTTGCAAAAAATGACACACCACCGGACACACCGCTCCCCCCAGGGGGAATGAAGAGCGGGAACTTATAGGCTCACTGATTTTATTATGATATTTTTACAATGCTTATGAAAGTGACTTGTGACCATTCATTAGGGGGGTCACAAGCCTTTACAATGTTTTTCAAAGAAATATGGAATAAAAATGGTGCTCCCGGGGGTCCCGGATGCTCCTAATCCGCCCAAAACGGACAGAGTTTCCTTTGAAAAACATTGTAAAATATGAACAAACGAAGATAAAATATAGTCAACCTGCACAAAACAACGAACAAACTAAGATAAAATATGCCCAAAAACACTTTGGAAGTGTCTTGGGTTATGAGTCAGAATCCAAAAAAAATTCTAAGTTATTTTTACAAATTTCAGCAAAATTGAACTAAGGAACTCAAGCTAGAAAGCTAGTTTCCTTAGGGTCTTTTATGGCTGTTCTAAAACAGAAAATCAGAGTACTTAGATTGCCAAATATGAACTTTAGAGAACCTTAAAAGTAAATCAATTTTCAGCCTTTATATTTAGAAGTAAAATGCTTGCCAAAATTGACTTTTCTTGAACTAGATCTAGATTAAGATAACAAATTGAAACAAGAAATCTAGATCTGATCTTTAAACCAACTTACTACTTAGATAAGAATGATTTGAAATCTGAAATGTATCTAAGCTAAAGTAAGCAACAAGTAACCCAAACGATTTTAAATTTCTTGAGAAAGAGTAAAGAGAGATAATTGTAGCCTTGAAACCCTTGGGCAATGGAGTCTTTAGATGAGCTAAGGAGGGATTGAGTCTTTAGATCCTTGAAGTTGTGGGAAACAAGCAAGCTTCTTCACCACTCCAAGCTATGAGAACCTGTAAGCCTTAAAATCTTTGCACATAAACTTGTTAACAAAATGGTGTCACCTACATAAGAAACTTGAAGAGTATGTTAGTTAAACAAAACACACATACACATCAAAATCTCTAAATATAAATGAACAAATAGGAATAACAGCAAGCTAGATAAATCTTATTCCTTCAAGATGATAGCATCCCTTTGAAAGCCAAGATAACAAATTTAGAGAAAAAATTAGACAAATATCACCTCATAGATCAAGCATAGATTGACATCAAATATCCACACACATGCATAACACACCTTCTTGACCTCCAAAGTCTTTCTTATTCACATATGAAAAGTATTACAATGATAAGTATCTCACTCAAGCTCTAACTAACAAGTCAAGGAGGAGAGCTCTCTTATTTATACAACAATGGGTGATGAAACCAAGGAGAGGGGCGCATGGCCTCTTCAAGAAGGGCGCAACAAGTGTTGTGAATGGGCTGCCAAGTATGGGAGAGTGGGCTGCCACCTCTCCAAACACACCAAACATGTGTCAAAGAGTCAACAAGAGAGGAGGCTGCGCCACCTCTTGGGAGTGTGGGCTGCCACCTCAAGGGTGCGCCACCTCTCCAAGAGGGGCGCACCTCTCTTTTCCCATGTGCTAATATCTCCAAAGATATGGAGTCAATCAAATGCCTATCAACTATCTCTTGTCCCCCTTTGACTCCTTATTGACTTTTGCCTTTAATTTTTCTCCAAACTTGTCCCCCTTTATCTTTTTTATTTTTGACTTGGTTGATTTTTATTGAATTAAAATGCCTTTTTTGGGTTTTTGAGAGTAAAATCAATTTTGAGTGATGAAAATCACTAATTTTACTCAAGTAAGTGGGTAATTAGGTAACATGGGGGCTCTAGGTCCAAAAATGAGCATCCCCATGGCCTATTTGGTGCCCAAATACCACTTTTTAAAAGTATCTTTATTTTTTAATTAAAAATTGCCGAATTCTGGCAATTTTTTAATTAACTGAAAAAATTAAAAAATCTTAGGGGGGACTTAATACATTTCCATAAGACTCTAGGAGGATGTTTAGCATGGTAATATACATCAGACACTAGGCTTATATCCATGCTCAAGCCTAACCATGAGCATATACTCCGACTCTGAAGGATTGAGTGAAAAAACTCATAAATTATAAAACGCCTGAAAAGGGAAAACTATAATTAGTAAGTGAAAAAACACTCCAGAGTATAACTCACGCTTAGGGTTTAAGGTGGCTAAGACCTTTTACAAATTCATCATGCAAACACCTCTTATTACAATTTTTTATGGAAAATGTAGAGTAACAGGGTGGTCTTTTTGACCAGCTGAATTTCTGAACTCTGAATTTTGAACAATAATGTTCAATCTTTGGCGGCTCGCTGGAAATTCACCCTAGTGAAACTTGGTGGATAACAGGTTCTACTGTGTATCCCACAGGTGTACATGGGATCTTGGTATTTTATTTGAGTGGATTTGGTTATTGCTTGAGGACAAGCAATTTTCTAGTAGGGAGGACTATAATGTCCCCACTTTGGGACATCATCACAGTGCAGAGGTTTATGATGACCAGAGTAGCCAGATGAGTGTTATAGCGAGTACAAGGGTTATTGGGAGGCATTGTGAGGTCCAACTTGCATTTCTCATCATATCTCATCATTATGATCCATTCCACACAGGTTGCCTTTGGTTCCGTTGCATTCCGATGATTTCCATGATTTTGCTATAAGTCAATTAAATTCACTGAAAAGGTCATTTTGGGCACATTACTTGGAGGAACCTCTCAGTGTAAGAGATCATTGGAATAGGGAGGAGAAACACTATAGGGATGGCTAGAAGTGACTTTCAGTGGCCATGGAAGCCACAAGGAGAGATAAGGCGCTTTTCAGAGGTAAAAAGGTTAATTAATTAATTAACGTGATTTTATTAATTAATTAAATATTAATAAAATGAAAGTCACTTTGGAGGGACAAGAGGAGCCAAAAATTATAAAGGAAAGTCAAGTGCCTCTACTCATTCATTCATGTATGATTATATTTTGATATCTGGCTTCTATCTAGTGAGCCCAACATTAGGGGTTTTGAGGGTTTTGACTTAACAAACCGTAGAGGACGATTCAGTGGTGAAAGATTCCACCTAGCTTGTCCCAAGCTTGGTCTCAGAGATGCAATACTCTCCCACGCCATTCTAATTCGGTTCTACATCAGTGTAGGAGGGTTCTTCACCAGGCATGGGCACAGGAAGGAGGAGGGGCACACCATTGGGGGTTTCCAGCAAGGGAAGCACACCATTCTTGAGGGAAGGTTCGTTGTAGGAGTTTGAGAGGGATCTTGGAAATTTGAGCATATGGGTTTTACTTGTAGGGCCTTAGCCATGATTTCTAGTGCCTCTTGAGAGAGCTTTATGGTTCAGATTATTTCCTAGAGCAGTGGGACGAATTGGAGAGAAGGAGGGCATTTTTTAGATTCATATCTATCCAGTTTGGAGGAGTTATCCATAGCATTTCGGCTTGATACTTCAAGAGGGGGATCCAATCACCCCGATCTATCATTTGTCCGAGTTTGGGCTCATTTGGAGGCCTCCTTCATCAGGGCCGAAAATGTAGGGTTTGGTAGTTTCAGGAGGGCGCAACTCAATTGGAGAATTTAGCATTTGGAGGAGTTTCCCTTGGTATTTTGGTTGGAGATTTCAGGAGAGGGTTCCACTCATATCGATCTACAGTTTGACATCTTCAACGTAGCATTTCGAGATCTTTGACAGTAGGGACAAAATTGTAGGGGTTGACTGTTCTAGCAGGATGTGGCAACTTCCAGTGGGGGTTTGGCACTTCATACTGCCCAGATCTACCTTCAAATTGGTCTTATTCTCTTATCCAGCCTTTGGAGGCTTATAGTATCTTCCTGGAGCATTTTGTAGCTGCTATATTGTCCATCTTCTTAGCCATCTGTTGAGCATTCCAGATCGACATCTTCATTGTAGCAGGTCCATCTATTTGATGAATAAAATCATATTTGGGATGTTTTGGCTTGTCTATCATATTGCATATGGTTGAGGTATGTTCCATTATTGTATCTTCTTGTTATTTGTTGCAACAGACATATAAACACATCAGTAAAACCCTAATGTAATTGTAGGCAAAGTGTTTGACGAAATGCCAAAACAAGAAAGGTTTTAAAAAGAAACCAAAACCATGATGTTCCTGGCATAATGGCTTGGGATCATTACACCCAACATAGCCTAATATACTCTATCTTATCCTAGCTTAGCCTAGCCTATACTAGCTTAGTCTAGCCTATACTAGCTTAGTCTAGTTTGGCATAACCTACTCTGGCCTAGTCTAGCCTAGTATAGCCTAGTCTAGCCTACTAAATCTTATACTAGACAAGCGTAGCATAGCCTAACCTAGCCTAAACTAGCCTACCATAATCGAGCTTAGCCTACTCTATCCTATCCTAGCCAAGCTTAGCCTAACGTAGCTTATCCTAGCCTAGCCTGACTTATCCTAACTTAGCGTAGCCTAACATAGCTTAGCCTAGCCTAGCCTGGCTTATCCTAACTTAACCTAGCTTACTCTAGCCAAGCCTAGCCTACTCTAAGCTAGCCTACCCTACCCTAGCCTACTTTGGCCTAGCCTAGCCTACTCTAGCCTAATCCAACCTAGCCTAGCCTAGCCTAGCCTACTCTAGCCTAGCCTAGCATAGCCTAGCCTAGCTAAGCTTAGCCTGGACTAGCCTACTCTAGCATAGCCTAACCTAACCAAGCCTAGCTTACCCTAGTCTAGCCTAACTTAGCCTAGCCTAATCTACTCTATCTTAGCCTAGCTTAGCCTAGCCTATACTAGCTTAGTCTAGTTTGACATAGCCTACTCTGGCCTAGTCTAGCCTACTCTAGCTTAGAATAGCCATGTGTAGCATAGCCTAGCCTACAATAATCGAGCTTAGCCTATTCTATCCTATCCTATCCTAGCCTAGCCTAACGTAGCTTAGCCTAGCCTAGCCTAACTTATCCTAACTTGGCCTAGCCTAATGTAGGTTAGCCTAGCCTAGCCTGTCTTATCCTAAGTTAGCCTAGCCTACTCTAGCCTAGCCTAGCCTACCTTAGCCTACTTTGGCCTACCCTAGCCTACTCTAGCCTAATCCAACCTAGCCTAACCTACTCTAGCCTAGCCAACTCTAGCCTAGCCTATCCTACTCTAGCCTACAACTTAGCCTGGACTAGCCTACTCTTGCATAACCTAGCCTAGCTTACCCTAGCCTAGCCTAACCTAGCCTAGCCTACTCTAGCCTAACCTAGCCTAGCCTACTTTATCATATCCTAGTCTATTTTACTCTAGCCTATCCTACTCTAGCCTATCCTACTTGTTAGGGTCCTATAAGTTTATAGGATAATCATTATGTTGATTGATATCCATGATTTTTGGGATTGAAAATAACATTCCATCTTTTAAATTATTTCCAAATGATCAAACACCTAACATTGCTTCATGACGTGTAGTGGAAAGGTGGAAAGGACAACAACTCTCTGTCTTCGGGCACATGAGTTTCGCACAACCTCATCACCTTATAGAGATTTTGTAAGGAAAATGTCGTTACATACTGATTTGTGCATTTTGACATGAATCTGGAAAAGTCTCTTGTCTTTCAGGATTGCTTGGGAAAAAGTTCTGTAATTTTGAATTTTGGTTTTATTAACCAAAAGTTGGCTTTGTTTTTAGTTTTGGTAAGCCAAATAAGTTCTTGGGCCTTTTACAGGCTTATGTAAGCTCGGCTTTATATTTAATTTTTGGAGCCAAAAAGGTCTCTCAGACCTATTACAGAAACATGGCATATATTAAAATTATTGGTTGAGCGCCAATCCTCCAAGTTCACAGTTGCCAAAATCTACACACCTGCATCCAACACACAAACCAAGAGTCAACACGATACACAGGCAAGTCAAGGACCAACGACCAAGTGCCTGCACCAAGTCACATGAAAAAGGAGCCCATGGAAGAGGGTGCTCTTTTGCCCAACGCGTCAAACAAAAATGGGGACAGTCAACACCAAAGGAGTTTTGGGCGTAGCACATGTGGGAAAAATTAAAACATGCAGCATATCCCAATGCAAAATTAAAACACGCAGCATACATTAAATATCCACGTAGAGAGATGAATCACTAAATAATAGTGAAATATTTCACAACTGCTAGGTGTCAAATGAATGGGTTTGAGCGCCACGCAGGGATCCTTTGTCGAATTGCCAACACACTACCAGTTAACTACCAGATGGAAATTTTGTTTTCAAAGGGAGAATGAGAGATGGTTTCAAATGTTATGGATGCCATAGGTCAATGGTAATCGAGCAGAGCGCAAGACACCATGATAGGTGCATTGATAAATTAAAACTTAATACATATTTTGATGGCTATGGGTTCTGTCAAATGCCATAACTGTCTGAAAGCTCAACGTATGCAAAAAGATGAATTGTTGGGATATTTCCCAAAGGTTTTAAAAAGAATATATATAAACGCAGTCAAACCCCAGCATACAGGTGTCGATACCAACGACCAGACACCATGTTCTACTGCAAACTGTGGACACGCATAGAAAAAGAAGAGCAGGTGTCGAATTTGTCTTTAAAGTGGGATTGAATATCTGTCACTACAATCAAATGCAATCTTTGGAATGGTTCTTCGTTTTCTTATTGGATTGGCAGTTATGGCAGTTGCTTCGATTGCATCTGATCTTTGAGGCCACATTTTGCATATTGCAATTGTGCAGGATGCGCTTCCTCAAGGAATTGTTCCATTTGTATTTGCAAGGGAGTACAATCTGCATCCTAATATTCTCAACACATTGGTGATATTTGGCATGATTGTGTCTTTGCCAATAACACTATTATACTATGTGCCTCTTGGGATCTGAATCTGGTACTAGCTCCTTAAAATGTTTGGAACCTTTGGATGAAGCGCAGGCAATGATTGACATTGAAATCAAGTAGCAACATTGTCAGATTAGTTGCAGTACAAAAGTATTTCACATAATCTCTGCCCAGGAAACACTAACTCAATAGCTGAAAGAAACAAAGTGGTAATATTCCTCCCTCTCCCTATTATATCCATCTCCTTTGAAGAAGACATACAGTTGGAAGCATGATACCCAGATGTCCAACTCTAGATGTCAATGACATTATCCCCCACCAGGTGTTTCTGCTGAATACCCTGTTGGAGCCGCCTCTGTTTTTCTAGCCCGTCACAAATTTCTTTTTTAACGATTTAAATCTAAAAAATGGTTTTCATTTTTTCCTCTGAGATATCGATATCTCTGAAGCATTATCATGCGAGCAACGATGATTTTTCTACTCTTGAAACAAGTCATACCTTTCGTAAAAATGTTTCCTCTTTTTTTCTACTTCGGGACCTCGCAAGTCGGATGATATAACTCATGTAATTCACACATCCTGAGTCACGAAATGGAGAAATCATTTTAAATTTTCACCCAAGACAGTAACGAGGGTTCCCTAACTCATGATTGAATGTCGTCGGGGTTTCACGCCTCGGCGTTCACCAAACCCAAAAATTTATTGTCATAGCCCCGATAGTCGAGAACACGAGGTCCTTATTTGAGTAACTCATGTCAAGTTTAAGGGTAAAATCTACACCTTGGTAAGAGATTCTCTCGGCATTTCGCCACTCGACGTTGTCCTTTTCAAAAATTTCACCGTCTAAACCCCGACTCGCGAAATCACGATGCAGTTATAACATAATTAATTGATCATTTAATCCAAGATTATCTTCCTTTTTCAATTAAGTCACGTTGCTGCGATCTCGCGGTTTCGCAACTCGGAATATAATTTTCCTAGGAACTTATCTTCGAAGCTCTGAGTCGCGATATGGCGAATATAATAACTACAAAATTAATCGAGCCCCAAATCAAGATTACCTTTTTTAACCAAATCGATCTTCGCAGTCTCGGATGTTAGAAACTCAAAGTGTTAAAACAGAATCCCCGATATAACGAATACCGAAAGATTCTTAACAACGATAAAACCGGATTAATTAAGCTAAATCAATGAATATCCCGCACTTTGATGTCTGCACGATTCATGAGGTAGCCTTTTTCCTCCACATGCCAACTGAGATTTTGAAACCGCCAAAATTTATGACATTAATGAGGAAATAGGGTAAATCTATGAATATAAGATCGGATCTTTACGACAAAATTTATTTTTAAATATGATTTGACAGACTTGTTCTGAAAGGTACCGAGTTTTCAAATATATATAAGAGTTGTGGGTCATTTTAACAAATGCATTTCATATTACGCAAAGCACATTATATCTGAGTAAACTGACTTCTGTATGTATACGCAGTTCTATCGCAGAAGAGATAAAACGCAAGCTTCAGCCATGGCTCCGCGAAAAGCATCAAATGCGAATGTTGAGGTTTCGGGACAAAGCTCAGACAATGTCTTCGATACTTCGCCTCGAAGTATCAACTCGGTCCCTAACTGGTCATATGTTTCAGATATTCTGCAATCAGAATTGGTGGATTATTCCGACGACTCTGATGACAATGAAAGAGATGATATAACCACCAAGTACAAAATAGTCATCCAATCCAGAATGCACAAAGTAGCAACCAGGCTGCGGTTGCTTCCATATTATGATATGGTCCGGTGGGAATTGGACCATGTGGACATACCAACCAGGACTATCATGAACGAGCAGAGAGTCACCATCGGAACTTTTAGGCCGGAGCATATGCAAACCATGTATAAGCTTCCCACGACGTCTGACCACACATATGGCGCTGAGTTCTTGGAAGAATTCAAGGAGAAGGAATGCGTACAGTATGATAAAACCATGGCTAGTTTGATAAAGGATTGGGTTTCAAACACCGCGAAGTTCAGAGCTGATACCCACGGCATATATTCAATTGCTTCGTTAGAACCGCAGTACAAATATGTGGCCATGATGACATGCCAGTTATATGGGAAAGAGGAGACACCGTATTTTTTCCTTGCGTGAGTGTCTCTAATGTTTCGAGTTGTCGAAGGAAGTTCTTTCAACTGGGAAAAGATGCTTTCGGATAGCTTGACCAATTGGGTCACAGAGTATCGGGAGCAGAAGGAGAATGGGAAGGCGTCATCATTCTTCATGTCCGCATACATTATGGATGCAATTTGTTCTATGACACCAATTCCATTAATGAGCTGGAGTTGGACACCAGCCGACGACAAACCCATACATGTATATCATGCAAAATTATGGGAAAACAAAGCAGAAAATTTTGCTTATGAAATTTTTAACTGGATAATGGTGCCCCTGCATGTCGCCATTTTTGGTCACCCGCCACCCTGGGTCTCGGACAACATAGTGACAAATCTGAGCAGCATAACAGACTGGTACATAGAAGAAGAATTTTCATACCTCAGAGTTTTTGGGGCTTCTGTTCCCCCCCATGCGCTGCCATTGTTCATTCCTGACAAGCTGGCTTGTCGTGAGGTTTCCCGACAAATGATAATTGGCGGTGTAAGAAAAGAACTTAAAGGGTACTCGAAGAAGGTATGGCCATCCTTTCCTGTTCGTTTGAATTCTTATTCTTTATTAGATTTTGGGCATGCCAAAGCCGAGGCGGTAGCACTGGAAGACCTAAATTTGGTCTCCATCGAATACAAGAAGCAGGATCCACAGAGGGTCGTGAGCAACCATTTGGAAAATTGTGGGCTCAAGAGATTTGAGCATGAGAATTCACCCTCGGATGACATTTTCCGAGGAGCAAGGTCCTATGAGAAGATTCTAGCCTGTATACAATCCTTGGCACCAGAGGAAAGAGCCGATGTTCTGAAGTTCCAGGAACATCGACGTAGCTATCTTTCTGCAGTGTTGCGAGGTGAAGGCTCGAGTATGTCGAAGGTGAAACAGAAGGATGCCGAAGGTTATAAGGACGTGACTCCTAACCAAGGAAAACACCAAGACAAGGGGGAGCAAACGAAGAGTTTGGAAGCAGAGAAAAAGACTCCAGACCCACCGAAGGAGCAGAGTCCAGAAGCAGAAATAAAGACTCCCAACCTGCCAAAGAAACAGAGTCTGGTCGCTACTCCGAGAAAATCTATGAAACAGATCGGGGAACCCATTACATCAGTTACCCCCTTGCAGTTGACGCAGGGAAATATCGATGTGGGATGGATATTCAATGAAGAATTGAGGCCCATAAGGGTGGAAGAACTCCCTCCTAATGAGTTTTTCTTCGATAAGAAGAGAAAGGCAGTAGTAAAAAGAGAATTCTACTAGGAAGGAGAGTCAACTGCCAAGAAGTATAAATTTATAACTGAGGGAAAAGACAAAAAGAATGAGCAATTCACCACTGAGATAGCAGGGACACTAAGAGCATATGCCTCGGTGAATCAATTTTCAGTCGGGCTCTTAAAAAACCAACTTAAAAGAAAAAATCGCCTCATCAGGACCCTTGAAGCCAGATTGGCCATAGCAACAGAGACTGCTAAAGACCAGGCGAGCATAGGAATAGAGCAGGCCAGGTTGGCCGATAAGAAGGATATAGAGATGCTCAAAACTAAGCTCGAGCAAGCACAGCTGATGGTCTGGGATGGTCGGATGCAAGCGAGCCAACAGAGGGATTTGATCGAACAACTGTAGGCTAGGGTGGAGATCGCCGAGAATAGAATGATAGACATCGAGATATTCAAATCCCAGGCGGTCGAGATTCGGAAAAGAGTCTCTGCGGCACAACGAAATTTTTTCGCCAAGGTGGAAGCGATCCTGGACCACTGTTTGTTGGTCAATCAGGTTTTCGAGAACTTATCTGACAGAGAGAGGGATGTCAGAGTGGCTTGGGTCGCCTTCCAGGAGGCTGTGATAGCCACGAACAATAGGGTTTCGACAGGTACTCCTAGGTCCACCATTTCAGAGCAAACCAGAGGAAACATTCTATTAAAGGAGTGGGAGCATAAAATCGTTGAAGGCAAGCAGCAAGCCCAAAAGATAACCAATTCCTTAGAGGAAGCCTTTAATTCCATAGACGACGAGTTGTTGGGCATTGACAGCAGAGGCAGTGCTAAGACGTTGATGCAAATGAATGTGGAAAAGATCTCTCTTGATCTGAAGGAGAAGGAAGAAAGAGATTCGACTGATATCTCGCAGATGACTATGGTGGACATAGTCCAAGTAGATAAATGCATGATTAAACCTAGCGCGCGATTATGCGCCATAGACATCATAGATGGACAGATGCAAGACAAGCTGCAGAATTTAGCACGAGAATGTTACTTCTTTGAAGCCAGCTGTCAAGCAAAACCATCGCGGCTAATATCTCAACTGGTTGAAAGATGTGTCACCTGTACTGAGCCCGTGCGACGACAAACGTCTGGCACCAAGTGAAGACAAAGAAGGAGAAATGGAGCGATTGCTCTCCTCCCTGTCATAACCAAAATTTTGTGACTATTGAGATTCTATCTTATTTGTAAAATTGTATAAATATACCACAGAAAGAAATAAACGAGGCTGGACCTTTTTGTGTCGATTGTAACAGATTTTTTTACATTTCAGAGTTAATACAAGAAAATCTGAAGATTCTCAATTTCGTCACGACTGTGTTACAAGTTTGTTTCCTTGTATTTCATTTTTCATTTCATTTCATATTCATAATTGATGTGCTTCATTATAATTTAGTACGACCTCTACTATAGCGAATGAATTTTGGTTTTATGTAATTGTTTACTATTTTTCCTCTGTACCAGCGATCAGTGGGTGTAAGACCAGTCTGCATTTTCAGAATTCTACACATATTCTATGCTACATCGGTTATTTCGTTATAATTTTCCTCTTCTATTTATACGTGAGATTCTCCCTCGATAGGAGCCTTACACTATAGACAGCTAAATGTTTTTCTCCCACCTCACACCTTTTATTAAAATATAATACAGTTACGGGAAAGAGCCTTTGATTTGCATCCCTGTTTTATTCCTAAAACCATAAATTCTCTTTTATACGACCAAATTGAGATATCACTTAATCTCTCTCTGAAGTTTTTTCACACTTTTCTGTTCCTCCATGACTGTCCCTGTACCAACACAGCCCAATATCGAACCCGGATTATCGAACCAAATGCACATTGCCTTAAACCTTTTCGACACAATACTTAAAACGACTACTAACCGGGTTGAGCTTGAACGTTCATGGGCAACCATTGAACAAGATATAACTATCCAGGAACAGTTGGAAGCTAGACAACGCCAACGTAGAAATCTTCCCTAGTTTCCTTTGCCGAAGGTTGACGTTTCTCTCTTCCCCATATTTTACCCACTTTCGGATGCCTTGACACTGTACTTCTAAGCCTTAAGTACAGACTCAAGAACAACATCTTTCTGGCGTCGTTGCTGGGGACCGAAGTTACAAAATCGTTTTCCCTGGGAAAACGACATTTGTTTTTCGTTGAAAGTGTTACCCTTTGATAGTGAACAAAGAGTACACACCTTTTAAGGATTTTAATCTTTCACTTGGTGACTCCACAAGTATTAAACTGGCATCCGGTCGAAGGAATACCAGACAAAACCCGGATGGTAAGCAGATTACGCCTGTTACCGATCCTAAAAAAATTCTAAAGGCGAGAGGCTCTTTTAAGCCAACCGCTGCAGTTTACGAACTTAAAACCCCATCACTGAAGACTAAGAGTCCTTTCAAACCATCAACTTCTCTCAGTCCTCTCTTTGATGCTAAATATTCAACGTCAAGCTGCTCCGAGGTTAGGAGTGAGATTTGTCCAACAGTCCCCTTAGTACATAAAGGAAAGGACCCTCTTGAAAGTTCATCGGATTTTGACATACCATCTTTCCTTCAGTTGAATTTCCCGACTTCACAAAAATCTGAAGAGTGTGTTACACACTTGGTTTTCACAGCGATTGGTTCTCTTGATTTTTCCTCTTGCAAATCCGAGGAACCGAGTCCTTGTGCTCCTTATCTTTCCTCTTCGCAAGGGAAACAAAGATTCACTTTTAATTTTCCAAAACCCCCTTTATAACTTTCCCCAAATAACGATGGTAGCTGCCGGAGGTGGAGGTGGAGGGTTTGTAGGAGGAGGTGGAGGGTTTATCGAAGGAGGAGGGGGAGGAGACCCTCTAGGAGGAGTTGGAGGCCAAGGGCCTGCCCCCCTCCCAGAGTTTTCACGAAAGTTGCAGCCAGATATGCTCCCTTAGTATTACCCGTCCCTCTACACGACCTTCCCGAGAATTACATAAAAAATCTACCGAAGTTTACCGGGGAAGGGGATCTGACAACGGTTGAACATATTAATTTATTTGATCAATTCGCCGATATCCTGGGTATAGAGCATGAGGACGTATACTCGAGAATTCTTGTCCAAACCTTCGAAGGCCAGGTCCGAACTTGGTTTCAAAGCTTACCTGCATTATCTATCTTGTCTTATGACACTTTGGAAGATGCTTTCCTCAGACAATGGGGCGAGAGAAAAGACCATCTATATTATTTAACCGAATTTGGGTCTTTAAGGAAAAAGAACTCAGAAACAGTCATGGAATTTATTCAAAGATTCAACAAACTATATAATAAGATCCTAGCCAAGGTTAAACCGTCCCAACCCACAGCCAAAGTGACTTTCGTCGGAGCTTTCGAGCCGGATTTTGCACTCCTTCTGCGAGAAAGAAGGGGAGCCACCCTAAACCGTATGCAGGACGATGCGGTAGAAATAGAGTCTAATATGATGGCTTCGGGTAAGCTTAAATCTAAATTAGAAACCAGAAATCGAGAGATCAAACGCTTTAGAGAACATGCAGGTCCTTTAGGGTCTAATAGATCCGCAGAGGATAGGGTGGATGATATGGCCAGAGTGATCAAAGAACTGTCAAATAAAATATCCAGAATGGAGCTCAAACAAGCCAAAGCTGACTCTTTCCCAAAAAAGGAGTTCAAGAGGAACCCCAACCCCACGAACCAACAAAGACAAATAAAAAATGAATATCAAAAAATACAAGCTCCCTTAAAAAATGAAAATTTTATAGGAGTGAATGATTTTCAAGACTTCGGAGATTCGTATAACGATGTCACGAACTTCGGTGATGACTGCACTCAATCATATATGACTCAAGAAGACTACAAAAAATCTCTAAACACGCCACAACTGTCGAATGAGGGTGAAGAAGGTGATCACACTGATCTCTGTGGATCTCAACCAGAAACTGAGATGATAATGGTTGAGTTTCAACCAAAGTACAGCTTAAGATCTAAGAGTAAGCCCACCTCAACGACTCAACCCAAGAAAATCCTTCAAAGAGGTCAAGCTTATGAGCCTCCTTCGGAAGAGACCTTATTACCCAACAACAAAACTAAAGTAGTAAGCACTCAGGAGTCCGAGGTGGAAAAAGTTGAAACTCAAACACAAGAAATCGAACCAGTAAATAAAGTTATGTCTTCAACTAGGACCATGAGTGATAAAGCGGTCTAGACAAATAAGTCGGAAAGGAATAATTTAGAAGTCTCAACCAAAGAAATAGACAAGGTGAGCGGAGCTTTCAGTTTTGAAAATGAGATAAATAAAATTAAGATACCAATCCCTTTGGTAGAATTAGTGAAAAACCTCGTTTATCGGAAGCAAATTACCAAAGCGATAGGTGTCTCTGAGCTAGAAAGCCAGTCTGATGTTATAAACTTGGAAGATGAAAAACCTAACATCACCTTTGGTCCCCATTTCGAAGGGTCCAAAGACACCATTGCTCCCTTTTATATCACTCTGAATGTGTGTGATCAGTTGCTGCATAATTGTATGTTAGACTTCGGAGCTTCCCATAACGTTATGCCTAAGATTATAATAGACAAGTTGGGTCTCCAGATCACAAGACCTTATGGAAATCTGTACTCTTTTGACTTGAGAAGGGTTAAGTGTATGGGGATGATAAAAGATCTGGTAGTTACCCTGGCGCAGGTCCCGGTTAAGAGTATCCTGATGGATGTGGTTATCGCAGATATTCCCCCTAAGTATGGCATGTTGTTATATAGGTCATGGGGAGCCAAGTTGGGGGGTTCTCTTCAATTGGACATGACATTTTCCACAATTCCTGTGTTCGGTGGTCAGTTCACTTGGTTGTACAGAGAAACGAGATTAGCATATACAGTGAGTGACCCTCAAAACCCAAACAATTTCCCTATTTACATCGCGGATCAAGATCTGGGAAATTGCATCTTGTCTTTTGATGATGGTTTGGATGGTTGTCCAGAGGAAATCGCTATAGAGTGAGAAGAGTCAAGTCACATGACAGAGGATCTATGTAACACCGGGGTTTGGAAAATGTATTTTGACGGTGCTTTATCTTCTGAAGAGGCGGGTGCAAGAGTGCTTTTAGTGGCTCCTGAAGGTAAATTCATTGTTCCTTTCTCCTACCGACTGCAGTGGGACATAGATTACACTAACAACGTATGCGAATATGAAGCATTGATCTTAGGATTAGAGGCTGGCAAGAAGATAAATATAAGTAACTTGGAGGTATATGGTGATGCCGAATTAATAGTCAAACACATAAATCGACAGTACCTAGCCAAGCATCCCAGACTAAGAACATACAAAAATTGTGCTTGGGATCTCATGAAAAACTTTTTCTCATCCGTAAATGTCCATTTTATCCCTCGAGCAGAGAATCTACATGTTGATGCATTGACAAAGGTAGCTTCAACCTTCTCTCCTCCCACGACTTTCAAGTTGAAGTATCACACTGAAATCAAATACAAACCCTCTATACCAGACAATATCCGACACTGGCAGGTCTTTGAATATGATGAACAAATTAATAAATTTCTTGCAGCAGTGGGTGAGTTCTCCAAAACTCATGCAGACCAAGAAAATCAAAATGACCCGATGTGGATCATGCAAGAAGGGGAAGATCCTGAAACCTTCCGAGAAAAAATTGTGGATCATCGTATGCTGGTCCTCAAAGGCAACCAGATTCCGAAAGGATTGATTCCTTTAGAAAGACTTTTTGATCAGAATGACGTACCGGTAAAATCCACTTTACAGCCCCAACCAGAAGAAGTGGAGGACTGTGATATAGGAACTGAAAAAGAATCCAGGGTGGTAAAAATATCCAAGTTCCTCCCTCCTGAAGTAAAAGATAAGTATAAAGACCTACTCAGACAGTATAAGGATGTTTTCTCCTGGTCTTATGACGAGTTAAGAACATATGACACTTCCATAATTGATCACAAGATACCTTTGAAGCCTGGGGTCAAACCGTTTAGGCAAAAACTTAGGCAGATTAACCCCATTTTGTTACCCGTGATCGAAAAGGAAGTTAAGAAATTTTTAGATGCGAAAATAATCGTACCTCTGAGATACTCGGACTAGGTAGCAAACTTGGTCCTGGTCAGGAAAAAGAATGGAGAAATCAGACTGTGTGTGGATTTTTGAAACTTAAATAAGTCATCTCTCAAGGACAATTATCCGCTGCCCAAAATGGACCATGTGCTAGAAAAGGTAGTCGGAGCAAACTGAATGTCTATGATAGATGGTTTTTCTGGTTATAATCAAATCGCCATGAACGAACAAGACAGGGAAAAAACTGCTTTCACTACACCATGGGGTACGTTCATGTATGACAAAATGCCTTTTGGTTTGATGAATGTAGGGGCTACATTCCAGTGCGCTATGGACATCACTTTCATAGGAGAAAGGGACAAGTTTGTAGTCATTTACCTCGACGATTTGACAGTTTTCTCTAAAACTGATGAAGAACACTTGATCCATCTTAAACAGACTTTTGAAAAATGCCACAGGTTTGGTCTATCTTTGAACCCAAAGAAATCACATTTCGCTATGCAAGAAGGTAAGCTTTTGGGCCATATCGTATCTAGGGATGGAATCAGGATTGATCCTAAGAGGATTGAAGTAATAGACACTATAAGTATTCCCAGAAATGTAAAAGAGATTCAATCTTTCTTAGGAAGAATAAATTTTTTACGAAGGTTTATTCCAAATTTCACTGAGATTGTCAAATTGATCACAGGGATGTTGAAGAAAGACAACAGAGTAAATTGGACAACCAAGGCCAGAGCATCGTTCACGCATATTAAGAAAGTCATAAGCGAGGCACCTGTGTTAGCAAGCCCAGACTATCTGAAAGATTTTCTTATTTTCTCATTTGCCTCTGAACATACTATAGCCGCGGTGCTCCTACAGAAGAACGAAGAAGGATTCGAACAGCCGATCGCGTTTTTTAGCAAGAACCTTAGAGACACAGAATTGAAGTATGACATAATAGAAAAACAGGTGTACACAATGGTAAAGGCACTAAAGGCATTTAGAACTTATGTACTACATTCAAAGATAATCATGTACGTGCCTACCAATTCTGTGAAAGATATATTGGTATAGCTAGACAGTGACGGAAAAAGAGGGCGATGGCTCGCTAAAATCCAAGAGTTCGACCTGGAAGTTAAACCGACCAAATTGATAAAAGGGCAAGGCCTGGCCAAACTCTTAGGGGAGTCAATTTCAGATCCCTTGATATAATTGCCTGTAGGAAAGCGACGAAGACACAGACCTAAATGAGTTGAATGAAGAAACAAGTCCAAACAAGATCGAAGAGAAGTTCTTATCATTAGGATGGTACAGAGACATAGTGTCATACCTGCTAACTCTAAAATGCCCAAATGAACTATCACTGTCCAAAGCCAGAACTTTAAACTCCATGCAGTTAAATATTGTATCGCCAAAAGTCAGCTATATTGGAAGGATCCGCTCGGTTTCCTGTTAATCTGTTTAGTTGAATCGGAAACTCAGCGGGTTATAGATGAATTTCATGAGGGAGTTTGCGGGGGGCATCACACATGGAGAGCTACAACTTACAAGATCTTGAGGGCTGGGTACTACTGGCCGAAACTCTTTTTGGACGTAAATGTAAAAGTGCGTGCCTGCAACCCTTGTCAACTATTCACAGGTAAACAGAAGCTCTCGGCACTGCCTCTAGTTCCAGTCAAAACTGAAGCTCCATTTCAGCAATGGGGCCTAGAATTCATAGGCGAAATTAATCCCCATTCCAATGCTCAACATAAGTGGATATTAATAGCTACAGATTATTTTACTAAGTGGGTGGAAGCCATTCCAACCAAGAGGGCAACAGACGCAGTGGTAATCGATTTCTTGGAAGACAATATTTTGTCAAGATTCGGTTGTCCTCGAAAGATAGTTACTGACAATGCCCAGGCCTTTAAATCTATGACTATGATCAAATTCTGTCAAAAGTATAACATCATTCTTGGCCATTCTACAACATATTACCCCTAGGGGAATGGATTGGCCGAGTCATCTAACAAGAGCCTGGTAAATATAATCAAGAAAGTATTGGATGAAAATAAAAGGTCATGGCATATGCACTTAAAATACGCATTATGGGAAAACCGCATCAACACTAAAATGTCTATCGACATTTTGACTTTTCAAATGGTCTATGGGACAGATGTTGTTCTACCTATAAACCTAGCGCTACTAGTGATGAAGTTATGGCAGGATCAAAATGAGGAACCCAATCATGTAACCAAGAGAATAAATCAGCTGATTGAGGTTCAACAACATAGAGTCGAAGTTGATGAAAAGATGCAGAAGTACCAAGATGACATGAAAGCATTATTCGACCACAAGGCAAAGGACAGAGAATTCCTTCCAGGTGATTTAGTACTAAGATGGGATGCAAGAAACGAGGAAGCGACGAAGCATAGTAAATTCGACCACCTCTGGTATGGACCATTCACGGTCTCAGCTCCGGAAGGAAAAAATTCTTTCCTACTGGAAAATATAGACGGAGAAGTCCTCAACACCCCTGTCAACGGGCGGTATCTGAAGCATTACATGATGTAACAGTCGCCAGATTCAAAATAAATAAATAAATAAATAAAATAAAAAATAATATAAAAATAAAAATAAAAATAAATTTTTATGTATATATATGTGTATTTTCATTTAAACATTCCTTTTGATTTTATTTTTTCGTTCATGAACTTTCGACACATTTCAAATAAGATTCATATTTTTCTTTTTACAGGATTCCAGCTTCATACGAAACAAGCAGGAAAAGTAATCTGAGAGTCAGTGTCAGAAATAAATCGGCATAAACAGGTGATACGTAGAGTAGTTTCATATTGCTCAAAGAAAGTGGAATGAAAAGGTAAAGATGAGATTCCTCAAAAGACATGTTATTAAAGACTGATTAAAGAAAACCAAGGTAACGCCATTCAAAATGCAATATCAGCTGAACTAATAGATAACATAGTTGTTTCTTGGTTTGATAATCTTTGAAAAATTAAAACGATTTAAGCGAATTTGCCAAATTTAAAAGGGTCAGTCAAAGTAAATTATCCCCGAAAAAATCTACAAAAATCAGTTTTGATTTGTTTGACTTCTGTATTTCCAGTGAGTAAATCACTACCTGGAATCCTTTCTATTTTCAGGCTTACCTTTTAGAAAGTCATCGTCTTTCCATCTCATATGCGGAGGGATAAAGTTTTTGTTCCAACCTTATGAGCTACAAAGTAGATTGTGGAAGGAAAGCGGGTCTTCGCATCTACTCGATCCCCTGATTAAGTGAAGGAACGTTTAGAGTGGTCCTAACTTTCCTAGGTTTTTCAACGACATCGGAGGATTGAAGCTTGGTCAAGTGGAATGCCCTTAAAAAGTTATTTTCCTTTTTCTCCCTAAGAACGAAGATGTTGTGAAGGTCAAGGGAAGGTTGGTACTGAGTAATCAAAGTAAGTTGATAGACCTATAATGCAAAATATTACATAGATATCAGCCCTGATACAAACTGATTGCCCCCATCTTCGCGCTCTGAAAAGTAAATTATAAGATAGGTGGTGAAAGGAAATTCAGAAATGATTTCCCCCACCTAGTCCAAGGGACGATGAAAGGAAATTTAGAAATGATTTCCCCCACCTAGTCCAAGGGACGATGAAAGGAAATTCAGAAATGATTTCCCTCGTCTCAGCATTTAAATGCATGAATATATTCTGAAGTGGTGAAAGGAAATTCAGTAAAAGGGGTCAGATAACTTCACTGGGGTACTGAATAGGCTCGCTGGTAGTGAAGCAATGTCTGAGATATCTGTAAGGCTGTTATGCATGAATATCACTCTACTCTGGTAACCAATGATTTTTGAAAACCTGATCCACATCCTAAATTCAAACGGGATTCCCCAATTAAAAACATATAATCTTATTCTTTTGGTGCAAGCCGATAGCCACAAGATCTGTTGGGTCTCCTAGGACTGTTTCGATTGTCTTAAAACACACCTAAATTTAGTAGCGGGAAAGGGAAAATTGTGAAAGGGACTACAACTATGTTTAAAAAGAATATCTGATTTTGTAAAATCTTTTCAAGGTAAAGAACGAAGTTTTTTTCCCCCTTCGATACCCTCTTCTTGGGAACCTTTTCGCCTGATTGATCTTTTGACTCCATTTACCCAATATTGGCATGTGGTCTACTATTCTTCCCGCCTCACAGGAAGGCGAGATCCCTAGTTGGAACCTATGTTGGAGCCGCCTTTGTTTTTCTAGCCCGTCACAAATTTCTTTTTTAATGCTTTAAATCTAAAAAATGGTTTTCATTTTTTCCTCTGAGATATCGAGATCTCTGAAGCGTTATCACGCGAGCAACGATGATTTTTCTACTCTCGAAACAAGTCATACCTTTTGTAATAACGTTTCCTCTTTTGTTCTACTTCGGGACCTCGCAAGTCGGATGCTATAACTCATGTAATTCACACATCCCGAGTCACGACACAGTGAAATCATTTTAACTTTTCACTCAAGATAGTAACGAGGGTAAAGTTTTCCCTAACTCATGATTGAACGTTGTCGGGGTTTCGCGCTTCGGCATTCACCAAACCCAAAAATTTATTGTCATAGCCCCGATAGCCGAGAACAAGAGGTCCTTATTTGAGTAACTCATGTCAAGTTTAAGGGTAAAAGCTAAACCTTGGTAAGAGATTCTCTCGGCATTTCGCCACTCGACGTTGTCCTTTTCAAAAATTTCACCGTCTAAACCCTGACTCGCGAAATCACAATGTGGTTATAACATAATTGATTGATCGTTTAATCCAAGATTATCTTCCTTTTTCAATTAAGTCACGTTGCCACGATCTCGTGGTTTCACAACTCGGCATATAATTTTCCTAGGGACTTATCTTCGAAGCTCCGAGTCGCGATATGGCGAATATAGTAATTATAAAATTAATCGAACCCCAAATCACGATTACCTTTTTTAACCAAATCAATCTTCGCAGTCTCGGATGTTAGAAACTCAAAGTGTTAAAACAGAATCCCCGATATAATGAATACCGAAACATTGTTAACAACAATAAAACTGGATTAATTAAACTAAATCAATGAATATCCCGCACTTTGATGTCTGCACGATTCATGAGGTAGATTTTTTCCTCCACACGCCAACTGAGATTTTGAAACCGCCAAAATTTATGACATTAATGAGGAAATAGGGTAAATCTATGAATATAAGATCGAATCTTTATGAAAAAAATTATTTCTAAATATGATTTGATAGACTTGTTCTGAAAGGTACTGAGTTTTCAAATATATATAAGAGTTGTGGGTCATTTTAACAAATGCATTTCATATTACGCAGAGCACATTATATCTGAGTAAACTGACTTCTGTATGTATACACAGTTCTATCGCAGAAGATCTAAAACGCAAGCTTCAGCCATGGCTCCTCGAAAAGCATCAAAGGCGAATGTTGAGGTTTCAGGACAAGGCTCAGACAATGTCTTCGATACTTCGCCCCGAAGTATCAACTTGGTCCCTAACTGGTCATATGTTTCAGATATTCTGCAATCAGAATTGGTAGATTATTCTGACGACTCCGACGACAACGAAAGAGATGATATAACCACCAAGTACAAAATAGTCATCCAATCCAGAATGCACAGAGTAGCAGCCAGGCTGCGGTTACTTCCATATTATGATATGGTCCAGTGGGCATTGGACCATGTGGACATACCAACCAGGACAATCATGAACGAGCAGAGAGTCACCATCGAAACTTTCAGGCCGGAGCATCTACAAACCATGTATAAGCTGCCCACGACGTCCGACCACATATATGGTGTTGAGTTCTTGGAGGAATTAAAGGAGAAGGAATGCATACAGTATGATAAAACCATGGCTAGTTTGATAAAGGATTGGGTTTCAAACACTGCGAAGTTCAGAGCTGATACCCACGGCATATATTCAATTGCTTCGTTAGAACCGCAGTACAAATATGTGGCCATGATGACATGCCGGTTATATGGGAAAGAGGACACATCGCACTTTTTCCTTGTGTGGGTGCCTCTAATGTTTCAGGTCACCGAAGGAAGTTCTTTCAACTGGGAAAAGATGCTTTCAGATAGCTTGACCAATCGGGTCACAGAGTATCGGGAGCAGAAGGAGAATGGGAAGGCGTCATCATTCTTCATGTCTGCATACATTATGGACGCAATTTGTTCTATGACACCATTTCCATTAATGAGCTGGAGTTGGAATCCAGTCGAAAACGAACCCATAAATGTATATCATGCAAAATTATGGGAAAACAAAGCGGAAAATTTTGCCTATGAAATTTTTAACTAGGTAATGGTGCGCTTGCATGTTGCCATTTTTGGTCACCCGCCACCCCGGATCTCGGACAACATAGTGAAAAATCTGAGCAACATAATAGACTGGTACGTAGAAGCAGAATTTTCATACCTCAGAGTTTTTGGGGCTTCTGTTCCCCCCCATGCGCTGCCATTGTTCATTCTCGATAAGCTGGCTTGTCGCGAGGTTGCCAGACAAACGATAATTGGCGGTGTAAGAAAAGAACTTAAAGGGTACTCAAAGAAGGTATGGTCTTCCTTTCCTATTCATTTGAATTCTTATTCTTTATTAGATTTTGGGCATGCCAAAGCCGAGGTGACAGCCCTGGAAGACCTAAATTTGGTCTCCATCGAATACAAGAAGCATGATCTGCAGAGGGTCGTGAGAAACCATTTGGAAAATTGCGGGCTCAAGAGATTTGAGCATGAGAATTCACCCTCAGATGACATTTTCTGAGGAGCAAGGTCCTATGAGGAGATTCTAGCCTGTATACAATCCTTGGTACCCAAGGAAAGAGCCGATGTTCTGAAGTTCCAGGAACATCGACGTAGTTGTCTTCCCGCAGTGTTGTGAGGTGAAGGCCCGAGTACATCGGAGGTGAAACAGAAGGATTCCGAAGGTTCTAAGGACGTGACTCCCGACCAAGGAAAACACCAAGACAAGGGGGAGCAAACGAAGAGTCTGAAAGCAGAGAAAAAGACTCCAGACCCGCCGAAGGAGTAGAGTCCAGAAGCAGAAATAAAGACTCCCGACTCGCCAAAGAAACAGAGTCCGGTCGTTACTCCGTGAAAATCTGTGAAACAAATCGGGGAACCCATTACATCAGTTACCCCCTTGCAGTCAACACAGGGAAATATCGATGCAGGATGGATATTCAATGAAGAATTGAGGCCCATAAGGGTGGAAGAACTCCCTCCTAATGATTTTTTCTTCGATAAGAAGAGAAAGGCAGTAGTAAAAAGAGAATTCTACCAGGAAGGAGAGTCAACTGCCAAGAAGTATAAAGTTATAACTGAGGGAAAAGACAAAAAGAATGAGAAATTCACCATTGAGATAGCAGGGACACTAGGAGCATATGCCTCGGCGAATCAATTTTCAATCGGGCTCTTAAAAAACCAACTTAAAAGAAAAAATCGCCTCATCAGGACCCTTGAAGCCAGATTGGCCACATCAACAGAGACTGCTAAAGACCAGGCGAGTGTAGGAATAGAGCAGGCCAGGTTGGCCGATAAGAAAGAGATAGAGATGCTCAAAACTAAGCTTGAGCAAGCACAGCTGGTGGTCCGAGATGGTCGGATGCAAGCGAGCCAGCAGAGGGATTTGATCGAACAACTGCAGGCTAGGGTGGAGATCGTCGAGAACAGAATGATAGACATCGAGATATTCAAATCCCAGGCGATCGAGATTCGGAGCAGAGTCTCTGCGGCACAATGAAATTTGCTCACCAAGGTGGAAGCGATTTGGGACCACTGTCTGTTGGTCAATCAGGTTTCTGAGAAATTATCTTCCAGAGAGAGGGATGCTGGAGCAGCTCGGGTCGCCTTCCAAGAGGCTGTGATAGCCACAAACAACAGGGTTTCGGCAGGTACTCCCAGGTTCACCATTTCAGAGAAAACCAGAGGAAACATTCTATTAAAAGAATGGGAGCATAACATTGCCGAAGGCAAGCAGCAAGCCCAAAAGATAACCAATTCCTTAGAGGAGGTCTTTAATTCCATAGACAACGAGTTGTTGGGCATTGACAGCGGAGGCAGTGCCGAGACGTTGATGAAAATGAATGTGGAAAATATCTCTCTTTATCTAAAGGAGAAGGAAGAAAGAGATTCGGCCGATATCTCACAGATGACTATGGTGGACATAGTCCAAGTAGATAAATGCATGATTAAACCCAGCGCACGATTATGCGCCATAGACATCATAGATGGACAGATGGAAGACAAGCTGCAACAGTTAGCACGAGAATGTTACTTCTTTGAAGCCAGCTGTCAAGCAGAACCGCCGCGGCTAATATCTCAACTGGTTGAAAGATGTGTCGCCTGTACCGAGCCTGCGCGATGACAAACGTCTGGCACCAAGTGAAGACAGAGAAGGAGAAATGGAGTGATTTCTCTCCTCCCTGTCATAACCGAAATTTTGTGACTATTGAGATTCTATCTTATTTGTAAAATTGTATAAATATACCACAGAAATAAATAAACGAGGATGGACCTTTTTGTGTCGATTGTAACAGAGTTTTTTACATTTGAGAGTTAATACAAGCAAATCTGAAGATTCTCAATTCCGTCACAACTGTGTTATAAGTTTGTTTCCTTGTATTTCATTTTTCATTTCATTTCACATTCATAATTGATGTGCTTCGTTATAATTTAGTACGACCACTACTATAGCGAATGAATTTTGGTTTTTTGTAATTGTTTACTGTTTTTCCTCTGTACCAGCTATCAGTGGGTGTAAGACCAGTCTGCATTTTCAAAACTCTACACATATTTCTTTGCTACATCGGTTATTTCCTTATAATTTTCCTCTTCTGTTTATATGTGAGATTCTCCCTCGATAGGAGCCTTACACTATAGACAACTAAATGTTTTTCTCCCACCTCACACCTTTTATTAAAATATAATACAGTTACGGGAAAGAGCCTTTGATTTGCATCCCTGTTTTATTCCTAAAACTGTAAATTCTCTTTTATACGACCAAATTGAGACAACACTTAATATCTCTCTAAAGTTTTTTCACACTTTTACTGTTCCTCCATGACTGTCCCTGTACCAACACAAACCAATATCAAACCCGGATTATCGAACCAAACGCACATTGCCTTAAACCTTTTCGACACAATTCTTAAAATGGCTACTAACCGGGTCGAGCTTGAACGTTCATGGGAAGCCATTGAACAATATATAACTATCCAGGAACAGTTGGAAGCTAGACAACGCCAACATAGAAATCTTCCCTAGTTTCCCTTGCCGAAGGTTTACGTTTCTCTCTTCCCCATATTTTACCCACTTTCGGATGCCTTGACACTATACTTCTAAGCCTTAAGTACAAACTCAGGAACAACATACCCAATGATAGAAATGGGAGTGATATGGGTCATTACTTGATAATTTGACCCAATTTTTTGTGCTCTCTGATAAAATACATGCAAGTTCAACTTTTTGGGCTGTATAAGATTTATGATTGGCAAAGGTATGATGTTTTCTACAGCTGATTTAAAGAACACTTTAAGACTCTCCCAAAGGTGGAAGGATTAGTACAAATTTACATCAGTCCACAATCTGGACAGTTTAGTGGAGAAAATATCAGATTGAGATCTTGTGGATATAGCTACTATGGATAGTCATGAGGTCTTGAATGTCTCTTACCTATGTGAGATGTATGATGAAGCATTGAAGGGTGTTTAGCATCGATTGGTTCAAAAGTCCATTCCCAAAGGAATGGTATTTATGGGAGAACTACCTAATGAGGTTGATAGACATTTCTATCCCAAAATGGACCATTTGGTGTGTTTCCTACCAGGCACTCTACCTTGGGAGCAATGAGAAGCCTGACAAAATATAGAGCAATGTAACAAAAGAATGGGGTTGGCAAATCTTTCAGGTTTTTAAGTCTCATACTAAGGTTGATTCTGGAGGCTATAGTTCTTTGGCTAATGTGACAGTGATGCCTTCTTTAAGAAGAGACAAAATGGAGACTTTCATTTTGGGCAAGACTCTCAAGTATCTTTACTTGTTTTTTGATGATAGCGATATGCTCCCCCCAGAGAGGTATGATTTCAAGACATAAGCTCACCCTTTTCCAGTCAGCTTGCAGAGAATTGAAAATTCTCTTTCCCAAAGTAAAGTCTCATCACATGCTTCTTGAAAGAGCTCTTTGTGCCCAAATCAATATGTTGACTTGAGTAATCATGGAGAAAATCGGAAAGGGATGACTCTTGATGCAACATCATTTGATGGTTACTTCTATCTTATTGATGGCCAAATAGCTTGCGCTGATGTTATTGATATTGGAGAGACTTCATATAGCAGGTTTCTAGCTAATAATATTGATGGAGGTGATGATCTTGATCTCATTATGAGAACCATGAATGGAAATGTATTCTGTTTTTCAACTCTTGCTCCACATCATCCATTAAATACATGGACATTCATTGACATGGACATTCACTGAGTATAGGTGGAAGTTAAATCAATGTTCGTAGGTGGTTGAAGATTTTTCTCATCGCTTGGGTATCAATTTGATCCACACTTTTAGGTAGGTTCATTTAATCAAAGACACCTCGGGCACAATTGGCATAGGATTGGTTTCATATCACCAAATGTCATGCAGAATAGCGAGCATCTCTCAATAATTCAAGGATAAAATCATGGAGCAACTGGCAGCTTTATCCTCATTAAATGACAACTCAAATTCATCCATGGAAAGTGGCAAAGCACTTAGTAAGAAGATTAGATTTCCATATTCTTAGGCTTTCTGGTAGAGATAATTCTATCTCTGTGTCAAAGGTTTGAGGCAGAGCATCTAGGAGACATGGTATTTTCTACAATATTAGAAAACATGATTTCAGGGGTGACTGCCCAATTTTGTGCAGAAGTTAAGCAGATCTTTTGGGTAAAACAAAATATCCAAAAATAAAAAAAGATATGTAGCATCATGAAGAGATCTTCCGAGTATAATTGTATCTCTTGAAGATGCTTGATCCACTTTATAAGGACTAGATAACAACGAGGAGTCGATGAAGTTCTAGATTTCCAGAGATTTTGCTAACATTTTCAAGCACCATGTTTAATTTTCGATGACATTGTTGGCAAACCACTTGTCAGTTATGGAGGAGATAGAGGAGAATGGATGATCGTGACCAACCTTAAGTAAAACATGCTTTTATAAGACTGGGAAAATCAAATGAAAAGGCATATGGGTTAAAGTACCCTGCCCCTCCCTCTCTTACTATCTAACTACAAAGGCCTTGACCTGAACATAACGTAGTTTGGTAAAGCCTGGTTCCCGTCTCCTCTTCCATTTCGAAAGAGGTTTTTTGTCGGTACTAGTGGTGTTACGCTCACCTGCAAGTTGTTGTCAAGTAGGCATTACCTTTATTACAAACACACTCAACTCCATAATACCAATGATAGGAAAAGACAAGGAAGCATAGTTATCGATTGGAAGGAGAGGACACCTCTGAAAATTATTTTATTGACAGAAATGCATTCAATTAAAAACATAATTCTACAGGATTAAGAACAGAGATATTTCCACTTCACTGTGTACAACAAGAATTTTAGTAACGATTATGCAGAAATTATCAAACATTTCATAACAAATTGATGACATAGAACAGAGCAGAGGTTGTACATATATTTCGAAGGAAAAACAACTAGCTGAGCGAGTTGTTTCCACCCCATTGTAGGCAAATTCGTGCTCGCCCTCACAAATTGATCGTTGTATTTCTGATCGCGAAAACTGGTGCTGCTCATGGCTATGTCCACAGGCTTTCTCTGCCTCTTCCACAACTTGTCATCTGCCACAAACAGACCGTCTCCAAAGATATCAAACAGACTTGAAGTTGGATGTGACGACTTCTCTCCCGATAACAAACTTCGTAACAAAATTTTTCGGGAGATGTAATCACAAAATTTTCCTTTTTCCGGGAAGATTTAATTTAAAATTAAAGTGAAAGAGACTTTAATCACAAAAAATTTCGTGAATATTTATCGTTATAATCATCATTAATTTAAGATTAAAAGAAAGAAAAGGGACCTATAAAATTACTCAAATCAAACATAACGGTTAGTTTTTATTCATTTAAATTCGATTTTATTAATTTCATATTTTAAAATTTATATATAATAATAATATAAAAAAAATTGCAAAGAGTGCATTTGCAAACATATGACAAATGGAAACTATGCATGCATATAGGTGAAGAAAGTATGGTATATGGAAGATATAAATATATATATATGGAGAAAAAAATTTAGTTAGTCATGATGTTACAAGTGAACAAGAGGATTAATCCACTATAATATTATATTAACACTATTTGTATCTCTGAATTCCATCAATTGCTTGAGCATTCTGACTAAAAATCATATTAGAAAGTACATCTAGCATGTTATGTTTTCTGTTTTCAATGGATGCCCTCACTTATATCACATATTGCATGGAAAAAACTCCTTAGTTGCATGCCTTGAAGTTGTATATGATAAAATGTCATGTAAATATATTGTTAGTTAGAATTACGTGCCTAAAAAATTGTGCAGGGTAAGATTGAATTGGAATATATTGTCGATTAGCATAATAGGATTCGTTCTAACACTCACACTCAAGTTCAGTCAGTTACGTAAGATTTGGGATTGTTGGATAAAACATAACTTTATCATATCATAGTGTATGTAGCATGTACACAATTGATAATGGATAGTATGTCAGAATCAATAGGCACTAGCTAATGAATCATCATGTCATAATATGATTGAGTGTTTGGTTGTATGACTCGTGACCCCCTCCTTCACAACCTCCATTCTTAATCCCTCCCTAAAATTTGTAAGACTTTTTAGAAGAAATGGAGTCAACATTTGCCATCATCCCAAAGAATCCTTGGTGCAAAACATCAATTAATTGAATTGAATTTGTATTATTATCATTAATTGTTCTAAAGGTAATGTTGATGGTATGTAACAATATAATTTTTTTATGACCAATTGTTCCAAATTAGGTCGATGATATGTAACTATTAGGTTTGAGCCTAACATCAAACTTGACTCACCTCTCCTTCTCCACCCTTCACTCAACAAACTATTTTTAAATGCACACCAAGTTGGTCGATATTATTAGAGTTATAAATTCCAATGCCCTTTTTGTCCATTGGATCACATCAAGGGAAAAGGTTCCCTATTGCATGTATAGAAATATATGTGATGTCATTTAATAAGTAGTAAAATACAAATGTATCTTGCTCAATAAAAAATTGTCCATAAACCCTATATATATATATCCCATCAATTACACAAATCAAAAAATAATGACTGAATTGGATGATTTTAAAATTATAAACTAATTCATTAAATACTTGTGTAAACTTTCACATATCTAAGTTTATATATGCTTAAGTGTGTTAATTGTTGTCTTCTAAAAATAATGGTGTTCTTATGTTGTGTTTCTTTACATTTTGACTACTTTTAACATATATTTTCCTCTTCTAATGCAATTGTTATAAGTTATCAATCTTTGATGTAGTCCATCGTTTAAACATATTATTTTAAAAATCAATTGTAAATTACACTCTCAATTTTTACTACTTTAATTTATGCTTACTTATTGGTAATCTTTGATATAAGTCATGGTTTAAATGTATTATTTTAAAAACTAATTATAATTTAAAACTCAATTTTTGCTACTTTAATTTATGTTACATGTTGAGTATTTTCAATTTTTTTATTTTTTATTTTAAAAAAACTATTAAATATATTAGATAAACATAAAATTAATTTTAAAAATAATATTAAATATATTTAAAATTTTAATATTAAATGTATGGAGATCTAATTAATTTAATATTCATTAATATAAAAACTACTCAGTCTTGGGCCCCTTCTACAACACATCCTTCCCTACTTCATGTCAAGGTCCCTCACAAAGCCATCGAAGCACACAAGCTCACCTGACTCCTCCTGGACTTGTATCTATTTCTGGAGCTACATAAAAGACTCTCTCTCAACCACATGGGGGTAAGAAATCAACTCGACCTTGGGTCTCCAAAAAAACTAAAAGGAAACTTATTCTTGGTACTGATATTGGACTGGCAGAGTCCATCTCCATGGCTCTCTGCAACCTTGTGGGCATGATATCATATAGACACCTCTGCAAAATGGACTTGAATACCTGGCTGTCCAAATCTTGGAAGCCTATCATGGGTTATGTCCCTACCCTCTCACATCTTGGGTGGGGTTGGCTCCACTTTCACTTTAAAACACCAGAAGATGCCACAACCATCCTGGAACGACTCTGGATTCTAGATGACAACCCTCTCATGTTAAAATGGTGGAGAGTGAGCTTTGACCCTTCACAAGACTACTTTCGTCTTTGACATCTGTGGGTACTTCTCCCTGGACTGCCTCTTCATCTTTGTAATGAGAAATCTCTTATGGCTATTGGAAATTCTTTGGGTCGTTTCATATCTATAGACTCCAAGACCATAATTGGACCAGATAAGAAACTGATGAGGATTCTAGTTGAGATAGATATACATGAGGGACTTTCTGAATCTCTGGATATAGACTGGCGAGGACACATCACTCGCTAGAAGATAGATTATCTTGCCATCCCTTTCAAATGCACACATTGCAGGTAGATGAGCCACCTGAGAAAGACTTGTACTGGAGCACTTGAAGAGGACACTTATGAGGAAATTATGCTTGAGCTCGCTGCAAATATGGACTCCCCACATACACACAACCACTTGCCCCTTCCAGATTTACTAGATGATGGCATCGCTCCTGGACTGGATACTATAACTGGTAAGCTCAAAACCATTTTCCCGACTCTATTTTCCTTGCTCTTCTCCCTAGAACTTGATCTTATTGACAACTCACCCCTGCTTAATTTGGGACTAGATCCTTTTCCCCCTGGGGCTTGTATACCTCCACTAGCATCTCCTAGACAGCCAAACACTCCTCAGGTTCCATCTACAGTCTCAGATCCCACCCTATCTGACACCCTTCCTACTCCTTTCATCTTAGTTTCCATTGGCATGACCTCGACTTGCACCCAACATACATTTTTCCCTCAACACACTATGAATATACCCCTCCCCTTTGCCCAGACCCTCCACTTGACCTTTCCCCCACTAAACTCTCCCTCCATTGACTCTCTAGAGGTGTAGGAACACTACTCAATGACTTCACGCCCTTCCCACACTCAGAACTCTCCACCATATGCTGCGTTAACCCCTCTCCCGACCACTCTTGCTCATAAAACATCTATGAATCACTCATTGGTAGCACGTGATCACACCATAGCCTCATCAATTTATAATACCCACCTTTAGTTGACCGAGAGTATGGGCGAACAGGCCCTCGAGTAGGAGGAGTTTTCTTGCCTCCCGGGACTGAGTGAGACTGAGCTTGGAAATAACACCCTTGGATATGTCTTGAACTCTCTCCTACCTTCCTACAAAGAAGTTTTAACACCTACACCCCTGCCTACTTATCAAGGTACTAATATACATCTCCCAGAGACTGGTGTTAGCTTGAGATCAGCTAAGACCACATCTGCTTCGCAGGACAAAGATTACACTTGGTCTAGAGTTCATGGTTTCGAACACTCTCCAATCAAAACTTGCATTTCCTGCCACGGAGAGGGCATTCCACCTCCACACCCTATGGACTATCCACACACTTCTTCTGATATTGGGGCGCTTAGAGGCATGAAATCCCTAGCAAGAGAAAAACCATGATCTTACTCTCCCTCAACATCAGAGGGGTGGGGGGCCACCCAAAATCTGCCTCTTTCATAAGACTTCTTACTCACATCTCTCCAGACATCATCTTTGTACAGGAAACCTCGGTAGACAGTAAAAAGGCCAGAGTATTCCTAAATCAATTTCACTCCAATTGGCACACCTGTACAGTTAACTCTCTTGGCTCCTCTGGAGGGTTGGCCCTGAATATTTTGATTTTCTCCCCTATATTTGTTGTGGAGGCATTCTATTGACTGGTACATGCCACATCACTAATAAAAGAATCAACCTACTCAACATTTATGGTCCATGTATCGATCGACAACAATTTTGGGAGAAGATATAAGCCAGGGGGCTTCTTGACCTGCACAACTTGATCATCGTTGGTGATTTAAATCTAACAACTACTTTTGGAGAAGTCCGGCGTGCCTTATCCATTCTAGATACACTGGCTCAATACTTTAATACTCTCTTCTCTGCTCATCATTTGGTGGACTTTTCGCCTACCTCCCTGTCACCTACTTGGTGTAATGGTCATGAGGGTCCAGCCTCCATTTCTAAGAGACTGGACTGCTTCATCCTTTATGAGAAACTCGTCTCCTTAGAGGACAAGATCCACTCCTTGGTAAGCTACCCTTACCTTTCTGATCATGCTCCAATTTCCCTGCACTTGGATACATCTCCCTGCAAGATTTCCTATCCTTTTAAGCTTAACATGGGTTGGCTTCTTGAAGTTGAATTTAATACCATCGTGGTTGATGTCTAGAAGGATAACAATTTCTTAACTGAACCGTGTATTCAATATCGACTTGCTTGGAAGCTCAGATGCCTCAAAGCTAGAATAAAATCGTAGGTCGCTACTTATCATCAGCAGAATGCTCAACGACTTCTAGAACTAGACTCTACAATCAGAAACCATATTCTTTATGAAGCCAGTGTGGGGACCATTGGTGTTGATAGTCATGTATTAAAGGATCTTGAATCGGAAAGGAACTTATTACTTCTTAAAAATGAATCCACCTAGAGACAATGAAGCAGATCCACTTGGATTAAATGTGGTGATCACAACACCAAATACTTCCATAAAATAGCTAGCTCTCACGGGAATAATAAACACATTTGGGAAATCTTAGATGAGGAAAGAAAAATTCATAAAGGACATCAAGCTTTAAAATCTACAACTGTCAATTACTACAATCCTTTCTTTGATCAGAATCCCTCAGCAAATCTGCAGAGCTCAGTTTCGGTGGTTAGTCTCTTTTCTCACACAGTAACGGAGGATGATACATTATCTCTGGACATTCCTTGTACACTTCAAGAGATCTTAGTGGATCTAAAATCTTTCTCCAAGGATAAGAGTCCAGGCCCAGATGGTTGGACGGTAGAATTTTATTTTCACTTCTTTGACTTGGTTGGCCCAGACCTCCTGGCGCTTGTGGAGGATAAAAAACTTCATGGAAAAGTGATAGGTTCTTTAAAATCAACTTTCCTCGCTCTCATTCCTAAAATAGATGCCTCCTCCTCCTTTGGATATTATGGACTTGTATCTTTCTGCAATCTTTGCTACAAACTCATCTCCAAAATTATCGCCACCAGGTTCAAGCCCATCCTCTCTTGTTTCCTTTCGAATGAGCAGTTGGGGTTTTTAAAAGGCCATCAAATAATAGATGCTATAGGCATGGCCCAGGAGTGCTTCCACAATATCAAAACCAAGAAATACAAAGTGCTTATCCTCAAATTGGATCTCAAAAAGGCTTTCGACTGCATCGAATGGGATTTCCTTAGATTGATCCTAGCACAAACAGGTTTCAATCATCAAATGTTAAAATGGATTATGAGTTGTGTTTCCAGTGAAAACCTCACCATTTTGGTCAATGGAGATTCCTCCACTTTCTTTCGTATGGGCAGGATACTGAGGTAGGGTTGTCCTCTCTCACCATTACTTTTCATTTTGGCGATGGAAGCTTTGAGCCTGCTTCTCAAAACAACCCAAGATGAAGGCAAGATCTCTAGATTAAAGGTGTCTAGGACCATCAATATCCTCCATATATTTTTTTCTTATGACATCCTCATCATGACCAAGGGCACCCTACAGGAATGGATAGAAATAAAGGAGATTTTAAACAACTTTTGGAGCACCACAGGCTTGATAATAAATTGGAACAAATCTTCTTTCCATTTTGCAAGTATCCATTGCTCTTCATTGGACCAGATCAAAGGTATCTTCCTCTATACTTTTTTACCTCTTTCCTCTGGATTAAATTACCTGGGCTATCATCTAAAACTAGATTCCTACAAGCCATCAGACTGGAACTAGCTCCTTTTCAAAGTGGAAAAAAGAATTAGGCACTGGTGCATGAGGTGGCTCTCTCTTAGAGGACGTTTTACTCTGCTCAAAGTTGTACTTGAAGGACATGCAGTGTATTGGATGGCCCCGACTGCCATCCCTACCTCGGTCCTCACAAAACTCTGCAAGATGATGTTTAACTTCCTCTAGTCTTGTTGTTCTGAACACTCTCACCAACATCTCTGCAGCTGGCAAACTTTGGTTAAACCAAAGAAAAAGGGAGGATGAGGGATTCAAAATCCACTCCTTTTTAGCCAAGCTCCTACAACCAACTCTCTTTGGCGTGTCTTGAATAAACCAGGAATTTGGCACACTGTAATTCTAGACAAATACCTCTGCCACCACACAATCAACAATTGGCTCTTAGCGGACACGAATACCCCCAGAATGACCTCACTTTTCTGGAAAAAATTATTGAAAGCAAAACGACTGATCACAACATGGCTCTGCTGGCATCCATGCTCGGGGCACTCTATTGTACTTGGACGTGACTGCATTCTGGGGATGGACGCCTCAGCTACACTTTCACCATAGTTGATATCAAACCTTTACTCAAAGAACATATGGTATCTTTTTAAAATTCGAGACTCTTTCAGATTGGATGCTCTGCCCGATTCCTAGATCTCCAATGCAACTCTTGGCCTCACCGTAGATGCAGCCGTGATTGGAACAATTATTGCCTGGCTCTCACACAACTTGGCATTCACCTTACATCTTCATAATATCATCTTCATTGATCGAGGGGTGACTGCTCAGGTAACCTCACAACACAAAACGTATATGCATCCATTTTTAATACACTTTGGCTTTCAAACATCAGTGGTTGGAAAAATTATTTTTGGTCCTGGTGCATACCGCCCAAGATTAAAAAAAATTACCTGGTTGCTAATAGAATACAAGTTAAACACGCGGGATAACCTCTTAGGAAAGGGTTGGACTGGCCCATGCTATTTCCACCTCTGTCAACTTGATTCAGAATCGGCCGACCATCTTTTTATCAATTTCCACTTCATTAAACAGGTCTGGAAAATTATTGCTTTGGATCTTAAACTTCAATCCACTAGGGATGGGACTAAGCTTGAAAATTGCTTTGAATCATGGACTCGAAAAGAAAAAAAACACATACACCTTCCTCCACTTATTTTCTGGAATGTTTGGATGGAAAGAAATTCAACTATCTTTGAAAATGTGACCCCATTAACAAGTGCATCAACTTACAAAGCACTTGGTCTCTACAATTCTTGGAATGACACACATGACAACAAGACAAGAATATATTGCAACAAATAGATTCCATCGCTTGAATATATTCCTATAGGCTGGTTTGATGGCGCAACAATCACAAATGAATCTCAGAGTGGAGCTGGAGGATTAATAAAAATCTCGTAGACTACTTTTTACAAATGGACTTTCAACTGTGGCCCGAGCACCAACACCAGGGTAGAACTTTTGGGTGCCCGGGCCACACATATTTTGGCCTCTAGACTCACATAGATGTCCTCTAGGTTGTTGGGGATTCCAGAATTGTCATTGAGTGGTTGAGCAATAGGGGTGACCTCCAAGTAGTCTCCCTACTAGCTTGGAAAGATAGAATTAGAATATCACATCCTAGTTTCAAGAAGCTCATCTACATCCATATTCATCATGAGCATAACAAATCTGTTGACCATCTCTCAAAGGAAGTGCTCCAGAAAAAAGTGGGAGTCATCTCATACAATCTCTGGATAGATGGCCACGAGGGCCTGCCCCTATTTCTATCCTTTCTCTAAGATCATATTTTATCCACTATCCTCAATGGAATTTCTTGATACTAAAGTTGGATTATCCCACTGATCACAGACTCTTGCATCATAATGTTTCTATTGACACCTCTCACAGACTCTTCTAGCAGTTTCGACATTAAATTCTCCGTGTTGCTTCCTATTATGAACTTTCACCCTTTGTTGGTTGAAAGACCGCCAATGGTGAAAGTTCATCTTACCTTTCTTCTTAGATGCGATTGTAATTCTCTTGTTGAGAGCACACATTATATATATATATATATAATCGGGAAATTTTCCTGTTGGAAAAAAAACTTTTGCATTGTTTAGACTCTACATTAAGTGACAATGTTTAATAAACATTTTTATACCAAAATCATTTGTAGTGATGTGATACTCTATAACATTTTTTTTAATGTATTATAAACCAATATTTTCATGAAATTATATACTTGTTATTTGTTGTTTTAATAAGCTTGCTACATTGTTACTTTTTGGCACTTATTTATTTTTATTGATTTTGTTTTCATAAAATTTATATGAACTATTTATTATTATTGTTGTTGTTATTATTATTATTATTTTTAAATCATCATGATCTATCAAATAATTATTTTCTTGATTAAAGTAATTCATTTTATTTTTATTGATTTTATTTTCATAAAATTTCTATAAACTATTTATTATTGTTGTTCTTGTTATTATTATTATTTTTAAATCATCATGATCTATCAAATAATTATTTTTCTTGATTAATGTAATTCATTATGATGAATTGAGAAAATATAAATTTAAATTATGTATTATTAAGTCAATCAAGATGATTTAATGTTAAATAATGATTAATGAATTAAACAAAAATATTTATAAATAATTGTAAATTTATGGGAGATGATGGGCTTATCATCTCTCATTAAAAAAAAATCCAAAATAAATTTATGGGGCTCTCTTTTCACTTTAATTAAGACGAAATAAACCACCCCCCAAAACAATATTTAGACATTATAATGGAAGAACTTAAGACCTCATTTGACTTTAATAAGGTTGTATTTGCAAGCAGGTGTAGGTCTCATGAGGGGGAGGTGGGGAGGATCATTCTTGAACCCAAAGGAAATCAAGAAGTATCCTTTGTATGGGGAATAGGTGAGACTAGCAATAATTAAGAGTAAGCTATGGCGCTTATACAAGGGATGAAGTCTCTATAGCAAATGGGAATAAAACAATTATCCTTCTCACCTCCCTTTGCTGACGACATAGGTCTTTGAAGGGAAACAATCCTTGTATGTATCTATAGTTTTGGAAGTGACATAGAGTGTTCTAGAATGGGAGTTCACATAGGTATGTGAAGGGAAAGTATGCGTGTTTTAATTTGCAATTTTGGAAGCGACTAAGAGTGTCAAGGAATAGGAACTTATATCATCTTAAAGTATTGAAGATGGAAATAAATCATGGACATCCAAATAGATGTGCCTATTGTGAAATTTATAATACAAGTAGATGCCTTCGAAGATGTGAAAGACATTTTGAGGAAATAGAAGAATGTCTCTATTTGTATGTTAGGAAAACAAATGGATTGAGAAAGGATTGGGAACAAGAAAACTCAAGAGACATGTAGGTAATTCAAAGACAATTGATTAAATCAAAGTCTTAGGAAAAGAAGTTTAAGGGAAAGAAAATTCAGTTAGAACTTATTGTGAAAAGCAACAGTGAGAGGTTAGAAGAAATGGAAGTGAAATATATAATGCTACAAGAAAGAATTTCAAAATTGGAATTGGAACAAAGGCCTAGTTACGAGGAAATGAGGAAAGTGGTTTCACTTGTTTTATATGTTGGCTCATATGAAAATGGACCAAATGGTAGTCATGGGAGAGCACACTTTCTAGCAAGGTGTCGAGTAAGTGAGGAATCAAATCTTAGTTAAATTTTCATCAAAATATAGAACCAAGAAGAATACCCACACCAAATATGGACCCAAAAATCTCTTAAATTTGTAATATTTTGCAAGATAATTTTTTAGTAGGACAATATTTAAACCTGTATACAAGTTAAGTAATTATCTCTAGGGATGCAACTTTAAGGATAGATAGGGAACTTAATTCTATTGAAATTTTAAAGAACTATGAATCTTTTATGACAATTTTTCCTTGCAAATTTCATATTAATTGACTAGATAGTACAACCACAACCCCCTTTTAATACAAAAAGTATATGTTTATGTTAAAACAAAGGTCTCATTTGCAACTGATTTAAGGAAATAGATATTGATGTTTTTATAAACACTTAATGGATGGTTGGATAGATGTTTGAAATCCCCCCAAAGTTTTAATAGTTGTTTTAGCAGTGATAATAATAGACCTTTCTCATTATACTTAGGAAATTTTATCCTACTGTCTTTCCCTAGTTGTAAATAAAAAGTGGCATTTTATGACCCAAATTGCCACACCAATCAGAAAAGTGCAAAAAAATGACAAGTTTGAAAATGAATTGTTTTGGTAGCAACTTGGGTTTTAATTTGGATGGTATGTTCTCTAAAATGTTAAAGTACCAACATAATTTGTATAACTTCTAGGCACACTGGTAGATCAATTTTCACACAAGAGTTCCAATCTTTTTTGTATAACTAAAATGTATATAAAACTATAGGGGGAATAATAGTGGAACCAAAATCACACTTTTGGGAGGAAAGAAAGCATGCATGTTATTCATGTGTGGAAATTAGGCCCACACAACTTAGAATTACCTAAATCAAAAGGCGGTTGGGAGATTAGGAACATTTACCATTTCAACCAAGAATTGGCTGCCAGTTCTCTTTGGCGCGCATTAACCTCCAATGGCATTTGGAGTGCCATCATAAAGGACAAATATATTCCATTCACTTTTGTTGATTCTTGGCTCCGAGATGGACTCCCACCATCTAGATCTGCTTCTCAGACTTGGAGAATCATCTCAAAGTCAGCGCAATGGAGGAATTTGCTGGAAACCGGGATGTGGCCACTCCATAATCACAGGCATAGATCATTTCTCTGGATTGGGTAATGCCTCTATCCTCTCACCTCAATTAATCGCACTTTTAAACTCCAAAAGTATTTACTTCCTGTATCAAGCACGCAAAAACATTTCTCTTGGGACACAATCCACACTCTGGAAAACCAGCCACGAATTAGATCTCCCTCCGATTTTGGCATTGGAATGGGACAACTTTTGCATTGAGATAAATCACGCGGGCATCTTACTCACAGATTCAGACAACCAGATGATGTGGGATGGAGGTGACAACACTGACATCATCTCTGTAAAAATATTATATAATGCGATTTCTTCTGTAGAGTGGCCCATAAATATAACTTTGACTTCTAGAAATGGAAATTCCCCCTAAAAATTAAAAAAAAATCTTGGCTTACTTTGCATAACAGAATCCCCACTTGGGATCTACTTCAGAAAATTGGTTGGACAGGACCAAATATGTGCCAACTTTGCAATAGGGGCGAAGAGACAACTGATCATATATTTACACATTGCCAATTCTCTTGCCGAGTTTGGATCAAAATCACACGGGACATCAATCTAAAAATGAGTTGGATTGGAAGTACCATCTCGGATTGCTTGGATCACTGGACTACATCAGAATTTTTTTACAAAATACTTCCACCCTTGGTAAATTGGTTTATTTGGCTTTCTAGGAATCACAAAATATTTGAAAACAAGACCCCTTCTACTAGTGTTGTAGAGTTTAAAAATTTGGGATTGATCCATCTCTGGAAAGACCTGCACCCAGACACAGAACAAAAAAAATATATTAGTCAAGCCTACTTACTTAAAAGATCTTCAGACATGGTGGTTTGATGGTGCTTCACAATAGAATGGATCTCCGAGTGGTGCAGGGGGTTGATAAAAGTCAGCCAACATTCTATTTACAGGTGGACTCTCTGTTGCGGCCCAGGTACCAACACAAGGCTATAACTCCTAGGTGCATGGCCAAAACTACATTTGGCATATAGGCTCAACATAGATAGTCTTCAATTGATAGGGGACTCCAGAATAATTATAGATTGGTTGAATCTAAAGGGTAATTTACAAACCATCACTCTCTTGGTTTGTAAAGATAGAATACAATTGCTCAAACGCCTATTTAAGAAACTATATTTCTCCCACACCTCCCATGAGTATAATAAGGAAGTGGACCTTTTATCCAAGACCGATTTACTGAAAAAAGCAGGTGTTCTCTACTTCAATCATTGGTTGGATGGCCATGAGGGTCCCACACATAGTATTAAAATATTTTAAGCCGATAGGCACACTTTGCCAGTGGTCTTCAGTAATGTAACATACCCAACCAGCCACAGGCCAGGGTATTCTACTTGCAAGCCCACCCTTGGACTTATTCCTCATACCAATACCTTATTTAATTAATAAAGATGCATAAGATAAGAGAATTAATGACATGCACAGTAATATCCAGCAAGCATGCATGTTCTAAATATTTAATTAAATGATAATTAAATATACACAATGGAAATACATTCATACATAGATAATAATATCACAACAGAGAGCACTTGTCTTTATAAAGGATACACCAATTGGTTGCAGACCAAGGACGTTCCACCCAACCGTAGACAACACTGCTCCAAATCTCAACATCAGTGTCACCCCTGAACTAGGGCTATGAATCCACAAGGACGGTTCCAAAGTGTTACTTGGGTTCCCAAACTAGTCATCTCTCAAGCTCTCACAGGTTCCCCGACACCATAACAATCCGAGTACCCATCTCTCTTCTACCCAGCCTGTACCACCCCGAGAGACCAAACCTCCACCCTTCTCTGCCACGCAGTCCCTCAGGCAGTCCTTCTTCTTTATTTTCAGGGCCTCCAGCACAGCTAGTCCAGAATCTCAATGTTGGAACTCTCAGGACTCGCAGTTGTGAGAAAAACAGGGCACATGCCAATGCATTTCAGACATGTAGGCCCCAGGTCATGGTTAGATCACACCAGCGACCAGTACAACCAACTATCCCGTGGCTAATTCTTCAACAACTCCATTTCCTTTGCCAAGCCAAGATGCAGGTGAGGATGGGTCGATGAATGGGTCAGGGGGTTGCATGGGAGTGCGTGAGGGAAAAATGAGTGAGTGAATGGGAAATCAACGAACAAGTCATCAGTCAAACCCCCCCATCAGACCAGATGCAGGTTTAAGTAACCTCATGGGGAAATAAGAACCTCCTGGCCTTCCCCAAGAAGCTCACGTAACCGATCCCCTCCCTTAGACAAAAAGGGTAATTAAAAATAGGAATAAACACTTAGTCCCTCAAGCTCCCTCTCTTGTGGAACCATAGCCCCCTATAACTCTAGTCCTTGTCCATCTAGCAGCCAACGATGTGTTTAGTATTAATAATGATCAAAACATTACATTTCTTTGGCATACTAGCCCTTTAATAATTGTTTGGGCACGCAGGCCTCTCAACATTGTAACAATACATTATTTAAAATGGGGATTCAAAACTTGGGGTGTTACATCCCCTCCCCCTTATTTTGGCACTGTCCTTGGTGCATATACAAAATAGAGATCGAAATCTCAAATTTATTCAAAAAGTTGTGGGTACTCTACCCACATGGCATATTCATGCTCCCAGGTAGCATCTTTAGGACCGTAGTAGGTCCACTAAACTTTTACCAGTTCTATAAATTGATTCCAGAGAATTTTGACATTTTTGTCCAATACTCGCACTGGTTGAACTTGAAAGTCTCTCTCCATCTGTACCTGAATCAGATGCCAATCAATAACATGGTTAGGATCATGTACATATTTCTTTAGTAAATATACATGAAATACATTATGCACATTCATGGAAGTAAGCAATGCAAGCATGTATGCAACTGGCCCTATTCTGTCCAATATTTCAAATGGATCACAGAATCTGGCTGCCAGTTTCGTACAACTACCCAATTTCAAAGAGATTTTCTTGGGCTTCACTTTCAAAAGTACATGCTCCCCTACTTTAAATTCTCTAACTGTCATGTTCTTGTCTGCATAAAATTTATGTCTATCCTGCGCTGCCTTTAAATTATTCTTGATCTTAACCACCTGGTCTTCCATGTCCTTGAGAAACTTCGGCCCAAGTACCACTATGTCTATTGGGTTGTCCTAGCTCACTAGAGTATTGCATTTCCTACCATACAAGGCTTCAAATGGTCTCATTCTCAATGAATCTTGATACCCATTGTTATATGCAAACTCAACCAAGTGTAAGTAATCTACTCACTTAGATGGCTTATCCATCACATACATTCTCAGCATGTCTTCAATTATTCAATTGACCCTATCTATTTCCCCATCTGTCTGGGGATGATATGATGTGCTAAAATTTAGATTTGTTCCAAATATTTTAAACAATCCCCTCCAAAAATTGGAGGTAAACTTCGTATCTATGTCTGAGACAATTGTCCTAGGTATCCCATGCAACCTAGCAATTTCTTTTATGAAAATTTCTGCAATATTAGTTGATGTATGTGTTGTCTTCATAGGCACAAAATGAGCATCCTTTGTTAATTTTTCAACCACCACCAAGATTGAATCATGTTGCTTATTCATTCTAGGTAATCCTGTGATGAAATCCATGGTGATCACTTCCCATTTCTTCTCTGGAATTGGCAATGGCTGCAACAAACCCATTGGGTTCCTATGCTCAGCCTTTACCTTCTGACATTACATACATCAAGCGATGTAATCAACAAAATCCTTCTTCATTCCCGGCCAAAAGAACTGGCTTCTTACTGCTATAATTTCTTTCTGGTAACCGGGATGTCCAGCATAAGAAACATCATGCATTTCCTTCAGTACCAAATTCCTTAGTTCTCTGAAACTAGGAACATAGATTCTATTCTTATGCATGAGTAATCCATCTTCCTTTACCTCATACTCCTTTATTTTTTGTTGTGCATCTCCCTGTTGTAATTTTTCCTTTACCTGTAGGTAATGTTGATCTATAACAAGACTATCTAAAATTCTACTCTTCAATTCTGACTGATGCACAATGACAACAGTATAATGCATGAGATGCACTCTTCTACTAAGTGCATCAACAACTTTATTCTCCTTTCCCTTTATATGCTTGATATCAAAGTCATATTCACTTAAAAATTCCATCCATCTTGTTTGCCTGACATTCAAGGTCGGTTGTTCAAAAATATACTTCAGGCCAATGTGGTATGTCCTTAATTCGAATTTCTTCCCCATGAGATAATGCCTCCACATCCTCAAGGCGTGAACAATGGAAGCAAGCTCCAAGTCATGTGTGGCATAGTTCCTCTCATGTTCCTTAAGCTTTCTAGACTCATATCCAATGACATGTCCATTTTTCATGAGGACTCCCCCAAGTCCTTCCTTACAAGCATCTGTACATACCACAAAACTTTCATTTGGTTCAACGATCTTTAACACAGGTGCACTAATAAGTAATTCCTTCAACAGATTAAAATTATTTTCACACTTGAGTGTCCATTCAAATCTAGTTCCCTTCTTTTGCAAAGAAGTGATGGGATGAGCAATCTTAGAGAACCCTACTATGAACCTTCTGTAGTAGCTAGCTAATCCCATAAAATATCTGACGTCTGACACGTTTTTGGGTGTTGGCCATCCTCTAATGGCTTTGATATTCTCTGGATCTACTGTTATGCCCTGCTCTGAAATAATGTGTCCCAAGTAAGGGATCTTCTTTTGATAAAAAGAACACTTACTCAACTTGGAACACAACTGATGTTCTCTCAATACTTGCAATACCAATCTTAAGTGATGTTCACGCTTCTCTTCAAACTTAGAATAGATAAGTATGTCATCCAGGAATACTATGAAAAACTTGTCCAAATAATTTATGAATATGCCATTCATTAAGCACTTGAAGACAATTGGTGCATTGGTCAGTCCAAACGACACCACTACAAATTCATAATGCCCATACATGGTCCTAAAGGATGTCTTATGAATGTCTTCTTCCTTGATTCTTATCTAATGGGTCAATCTTTGAAAATATATTTTCTCCTCTTAGTTGATCAAAGAGGTCATCAATTCAGGGTAAAGGATACTTGTTCTTTATAGTGTACTTGTTCAGCTGTCAAAAGTCAATACATAGCCTCAAGGTTCCATCCTTCTTTTTGATAAAAAGTATTGGTGCACCCCAAGGTGAAACACTTGGACGTATGTACCCTTTCTTCAACAATTCCTCTAATTGCATTTGTAATTCTTTTAACTCTGGTGTGCTCATTCTATAAGGTGTTTTTGACACCAGGGCAGCTCCGGGCACTATATCAATTGAGAAATCTATCTCCCTTCTTGGTGGCAATCCGAGTATTTCTTGGAATACATATTCAAATTCCTATAGAACCGAGAAATCTTCAAGGCTTGGCCCCTTAGCATTATTTGTCTCTTCCACATGAGCTGCATATAATTGACATCCTTTTCTGAAACATCTTTTCAGTTGTAAGGCTGAAATCTCCCTTATAGAGATGGGTCTTGGAATTCCTTTCATAGTGCTCTGTTTTCCATCCCCATAAAGACATGTAAATGTCTTGTTATGACAATCTAGGACTGCATGATGCTTTTCCAACCAATCCATCCCAATCATAACATCATAAGACCCCAATGGTATGATATTTAGATCAGTACTAGTATTCATGCCATTAAGACTTATGGAACAACCTCTGACCATATCATGGATTCTTCTTTTGGTTCCAGTGGCTAACTGGACCAGAATTGCTTTTCCAAGTTTACTTTTCTCCAAATGTAAACTATCCACTATCTTAGGATCAATGTAGCAATGACTTTCTCCTGAATCAATCAAAATAGCAACAAGTTGATTTATGATCTTACCTTCCACCTCGATCATATTGGACTGGTACTTTGCTTGTCGATCATTTAAAGTTGCATAGATTCTTCCCATATCTCTGACTGTTGTAGCCTCTTGGATGGTGTGCATAGTATTCACTCTATCTTTTCTGTGTGGGCAATCCTTGTACAGGTGATTTTCTTTGCATCCCCAACATTGGATTGGTGGTCTTCCCCTTTTTCCCAAGGAATCTTCTTTGTTGAAATCCCCCTTAGCATACTGATCTTGATGATTTCTATTAGACTCAATCCTATTGAAGGGAGGTTTGAATCCTTTCCTCCTCTGATCAGACTTCACATTCTTCTTGTCCTTCCAAGATTTTTCCAGGGATTCTCTTCCCTAGCCTTGCTCATACAGGTACTTAGCCTTCCTGATGGCCTCATTCAAGGTCTTGGGTTCATCATACTTGATATTTTCCTTATAAAAGGCTGAAATCCACTTATAAATCTCTGTATTTTCACTTTCTCATCACCAATGAACCTAGCATACTTTAACAATCCCAAGAATTTCTTCTCATGTTTTTCCATAGTCATGCTTCCCAACCTGAGTTCAAAGAACTCCTACATTTTCTTTTCATAGAAATGCTTTGAGAGGTACTCCTTCTGGAAGTACTTCTTGAACTACTTCCAAGTGATCCTACTTTCATTAAAATGCTCCACTTGCTTCAGTTGGTTCCACCATATTGCATCTTTTCCGTGTAAGTGGTAGGTGGCAATCCTGGCTTCCAGGTTGGATGAATAATTATGCAACTGAAAATATCTCCTAAGCCCAAGCAACCATGCTTCGGCATCATCTTCCCTTTCTCTTTCACCCTCAAATGAAGGTGGCTTGAGCTTCCTTAGCTCTCCTTCCAAACAATCTACCTCTTGTTTCCTTCTCTGGTGTCTAATAGGAGACACCTCTGGATTGCTTACAGGATCATCCGTTGCATAAAACTTTATGTCTTAGTAAGGAGGTGAGTGGTGTCCATGAGCTCTGCTAGCACTTCTGGAATAACCATCTCTTCCACGAGCATCTCTTCTTTCATGACACCTGCCTTCTTCCTCTTGCCTTGAGTTTGATCCCTTCTTCATTTATCGCTGCAACTGATTTAAGCTCTGCAACACTCGAGCATTTATCTGACTTTTCTCTCTCATCAGTCTCTCGTTGTCTTCTTTGTAGCTATGCACTTCCATCATCCGACTTCTTACCATTTCTATTAACGTTTCCTTCTCTTATTTTCCCTTGCATCCATTGGACTCTGTCTCTGCATTACCAACTCTAGTATTCTGGCCTTTGGCCTCCTTTTCATGACTGGAGGATCCCTCACCTTCTTCCATTTCCTCAATACACATCCTGAATTGATGTGCTTAAGCCCCTTAATGATGCAAAATGTGCAAGCGACCATTTTGTTAGAATTACACATATGATAACAAAATTGCCAAACCATGCTACATGTCTCTTTTTTTGTTTATAGAGATCATATCCCCATTCTCCAAAAATAACAGTGTCATGTTATCCTTGGTCGACACAGAGTTTCATCCTGCACAGGCTCTTCCTTCAAACTATCTCCTAGGTGACCATGACTAGAAACCGCGGCTAAATACTTCCTTGGCACTTTTCTGTCTCGAGGACAACCAATTCTACCATTATCCCTCCTTTCCTCAGCTCCCAATATGCATATGACCAAGGCCATGACCCTGCGCTTAGCTAAAAAAGTGCTTGTCCAAAGCTCCGATACTTCGGGACTTTCCACCAGGACCAGATCAACAACCCTCATCCTCTTTCGCGATCAACGATCAAGATCCACTTCGGGACTCTGTGCTTCGTAAGTCTCAACTTTCCTCACTTGCCTCCTCCCAGAACGCATTTACTTGGAGTTCATGATCTGTCAAAGTTTGTCCTCCCACAGATCAATGACTGTGAATCTCTTCAGCTCTTCGGGCTTCAAAAGTTTCAAACTTTCCTCCTGCACTTTCTCCCGGAGTGCTTTCACCCGAAGTCGATGATCCTTCGATGCATGTCTTATGGAATCAACAGTCGATATATACTCAGGCCTTCAGGATTTTTCGACCCAACGCAACCTGTCACATCTTTCCCTTCTGGAGTGCCCAGTCTTCTGGACTACTCGATCTGTCACCACGTGGTGAAATGATGGAAGTGGACACATGGCCCAATCTGGAGGGTGACACATGTCACGTTCTAATCAACTTTTCAATATTCCAAAAGCTCAAATCTTATTGACACGTGTCACACATCCCAGGTGACGTCCACAAGCCACGTCACTTCAGGGATTCCAGGGTCCACATCACCTCTAGGTGACATCATTGTGCCCCATCACTTAGGCTCTTCAGGATTTGGGAGTTTTCAAACTAGCACACTTCTAATTCTCCCGAAATCCAAATTCTCGAACTGGCCAATCTGTCGCCATGTGTCCTCCTGGATCAGACAACCAAGATTCACTTCGGGTATTCACCCGGAGTCCATGGATCTGCTCCACGTGTCCCCCTCAATCTGACGGCTATGTTTTACTTCAGGGCTCTGGACTTCAGGGATCTCAAACTTCAACCTTTTTCCTTGAAAATGTTTTTATCTGGGGCTTGTGATCTATCGACGCATGTCTCCCATGGATCGATGACTACGATTCCTTTGAGACTCCAGACTCTGGAAATATCAAATTTCAAACTTGTCTGGCCCCACTGGCTTTTATCCGAAGTCATGGATCCAGTGATGCGTGGCTCTCGACAGATCAATGGCTGAGATCCTCTCGGACGGTTGAGGTTTTCTTTGACTCTCTGGCTCTCTGGGCTTTGGGAGTCTCAAATCTCAACTAAAACCCTCTCTAATGGATTCCTCTGGAGTTACTAATATGCTGACATGTAACCTCTTAGTGATCAATGGTCAGGATCTACTTCAGACGATCTGACAGTCGATGTTTACTTCGGGTCTCCGGCTCTCTGGGCTTCAAAAGTTTCAACTCTCAACTTCTCCTCGCTCGCTCTTTCCCAGAGTGATTTCACCCAGAGCACATAATTGGTTGACGCATGTCCTCCTATGGATCAACGGTCCCCAGCTACTTCATCTATTTAGAGTTTCGAGGTTCAAGCCCTAATATGTCACATCATTGCATGCCTTTCAAATTTGTGGGGGCATGCATCGACAATTTGGAGTAACCCGCTTTTCGCCCCACAATTCCCCTGATGTTGACACGTAATCCCTCGGCAAAACCGTGGTTTGGATTGCGGGACCGCCTTGGAAAATTATCTCCTGTGCAACTCGGTTCCCTGCAATGCCTGTTGGTCGTTGATCTCTCTCTCCAATGGGATTAGACGATCACGACCTTAGCCCTTTCTTTATTTTCATCGGATGACCCTTGTTCACTTGTCCTCCGATCCAATGATCCTGGATCTCTCTTGATCCTACAATGGAAATCACTCCCGAATTCAAAAGGGATGGTCATGATCCTTCGAACCCTTACAGAGGATCTATGACATTTCGTCTCTTGTGTAGCTTCTACAACGCCATTCCTTCCGAGCTTTTCAATTTCACAGTCAGAGTTCGATCTCAACCACGAGGCTCTGACCAACATACCCAACCCGTACCGGCTCGGTGTTTCAACCAGAAGCTCTGATACCAATCTGTAACATATCCAGCCAGCCACAGGCCGAGGTATGCTACTTGCAATCCCACCCTTGGACTTCTTCCTCATATCGATACCTTATTTAATTAATAAATACGCATAAGATAAGAGAATTAAAAATAAGGGTAATTAAAAATAGGAATAAACACTTAGTCCCTCAAGCTCCCTCTCTTGTGGAATCATATCCCCCTATAACTCTAGTCCTTGTCCGTCTAGTAGCTAGTGATGTGTTTATTATTAATAATGATCAAAACATTACATTTCTTGGGCATATTGGCCCTTGAATAATTGTTTGGGAACACATGACTCTCATCATTGTAACAATACATTATTTAAAATGGGGGTTCGAATCCTGGGGTGTTACAAGTAACATGGGAAGCCACACTTTCTTTTTCTTCTCTATATTTTATCTTCTCCATTTTTGAAAATTTGATGTAACTTCTAGATATCCCACATATTCTTAAATTCCGATCAATTGTCAGCACCTCTGGCATACTTTCCCCCATGTTTTGTGGAAGACCGTCCCGACAATGATCTTTATCTCCTTTGCTCTTGATATTTGAACACATTATATTACATAATATAATTGAGGAATTTTTCTACTTGAAAAAAAAAATACTTAGAATTGTATGCAACACATATAACTATTATATCCCCATTGTATAATTTGGAGAACGTTGGTTTGGGTTGTTGTTGCACGGACACGTTCGTTTTTCAGGACGTTAACTTACAAATATAATGTCTTTACAATAGTTTCCAAATTTTATATAAAAAAAATTCATAGTTGTTCTCCTATATCTCCTCTTCGAAATGCCTTTTGAATCACCTAAATTGGACATTCCAATAAAACATTATATTAAATTGAAAATCACTTATTCTTAATAAATTTATGTGGTTGAATCACCTAAATTGGACATTCCAATAAAACATTATATTAAATTGAAAATCACTTATTCTTAAGAAATTTATGTGGGAACTAGTCGATAAGTTGATTGTATACTTGTTATGTCATCCTGATTTTTACTCGAATTTATATGGAATATCTTCCTATTCATGAACTTTGTCTTGCCTAATTTGGATATTCTAAGGTGGAGATATTCTTAGTTTACCAAAATCTAACATTTTAAGCCTTACATCATAAAGAAAACTTGTACAACATGAAGTTCCATTATTTTTACACCAAACGACTTGAAGTTTTAATATTTAATTGTAATATACCTGGATAGAATATATCTTAGTACACAAGACTAAATATAGATATTGGACATAATTAATAAACAATTGTAAATATTTGGTTCCTTATAAAAATATGTGTCTCATAATATTGTATGTATAAAAATAAGAAGGTCATTAAACGTGTAGCACACTACTTATGAATTAATCAGTATAACCTGTATACAAATATGTGTGTCTAGAGTTTATTATCTTCAAATGGTATTAGGGTTAAATATTTATAATTGTTTATTAATTATGTCTAATATCTATATTTAGTCTATTGTACTAGACAATATTCTATCATGGTATATTACATTAATATTAATATGGGTCGTTGATAAAATAATGATTAAATGGTTGGGAATTGACCCAACACCCCATTTATTGGTGTTAATTAAGAACTTTTAAAATTCCATGGATAGGTAAGAACCATAGAAGAATCAAATGAAAAATCACCAAACCCTACATGCTTTATACCTACCATTACACACAAATAAAAAGGTTACACCTAGTAATGTGGCAGTCATAGTGTATTGAAATCTAAGAGCAAAAAACAAGGCCACAAGCCTCCCCAAATACATAAATCAAACATGAAAAATCCTTAGATTTACAAAAATGATTAGAAACTCAAACAAGAATATGAACTGGAAGAAAAATTTGTTTGATTATGCAAGATAAAATGTGATACATTTTTACATACATAATCTCAAAGGGCGAAAAACAATAAAAATGCATGCACATCAAATTAGACAATTAGACATGTATTATAACTATATCTTTGGCATGAACACTTTAATACCCAAATTTAGTTACATTCAACTCAAATTTGTCCAAAGCCAAATAGTTTGTTTTATGCAATAGAAAGTGGAATGACATCTGAATAATTGTTATGTAATACCCCAGTGTTAACCCCTAGGATATATGATGTATTTATGTTTTGTTGACAATTCTCGAGCCTTGGGGGTTAAGTTTAACAACCATGTGATGTAAATTGGTAAGATTCCTTGCATATATTTATAGTTCGAAGCTCAAGACCAGGGCTTTTTTAGAGAATCAATGGACGTGTATTAGGTAATTTATCATGTTTAAGTCTTGGTCAATTTCCTAATGACCATGCAGTTAGGTGTACTTTATACTATAAAAGAGGAAATAATAAAATAGATCAAACCACCAAATAGGTTGTGGAGGGGCAAAGAGGGACCATGAGCCCATGAGAGGGGATGGCAAGGGGTTTTAGGTGTTTAATATTTAACCTATGATTTCCTATGCTAAAGTATTGTATTTCCACCTTTTTCCATGTTGCCTCATGTGTTGTTTCTAAAGCCTTCTTTCACTTGAAAGGAACATGAGGTCCATGCAAGTCCAAAGTATATGAATCTTGATTTCATGCTTGCAAGATTCTTCGTTCATTATTCTCCTATCCATTGTTCTTGTTTTTTCACACATGTTGCTTTGAAACAATGAGAAATCAAAATGAATCCATGGTTTCCTTATATTTGTAAACTTCACTAGAAAAACCCATGAGATTGTAAGCTAGTTAAGTATGCAGAGGCTAATGTGTCGCATAGGAAGATGAATGGAAATCCATGGAAAACATATTGTGTGATGTTGGGAAAGGTGAGTAACCTACCAAATCTATACATGTGCAAAGAATTATCTTTGGCTCAACCAAAATCTACAATTTTAGGAACCCAAAGGACATTCAACACATTCAAATTTCCCTTGCATGCACTAGATAATTAGAGGGGATGGATTGTTTGAGGGACTACGTCATAGAGAAGGGAATTTCGAGCCTCGTGTTGTTTTTATTGTGGGGGAAGAACGTGTGGTTGATTGAAGTTTGAGTGAGTTGCATGGGAGATTTATTCATGGATATGGTGATAGATACGTTGTACTGTTGGAATTCTTGAGCCTGTGGATTGGGTTGGGTGTGATTAGAGATCGAGATATTGTATTTTCTCTTATGGATTCATATTCCTATATTAGGGGTGGGTTTGTTGGTGGATTGTTTAGGGTTGGGATGAAAAGTGCCCATGTGAAACTAGTTTGGTTTATCCATTCTTTGAAAGACAAGTAATTTTCTTAAATTATGTATGAATGAGTGTATATTCCATTGTTGTTATTGATCCCATGAATTCATTTTATACATGTACATATTTTTTAAGGGAATGGTGTTTGGACATAAATCATTGATGAATATGCACATGGATTATTTCCCCTATAATAATTCCTAATAAATATGTCTATGCATGTTAACTTTCATTTATAAATGCATTGTCATCAGAATCCAATTCCTATCATTTGTGGCCAAATTCGATGGGAAAATATATTATTTGCATGTGTGAATGTATTTAAGTTATTAATTTTTAAAATAAGTTTCAAGTCTGAACATTGCGCATGGGATTAGTTATGTGATGTAGTCCATAATCATAACCATGTGCATGAGTTTAAATTGGGGTTCCTTGTTGATTTCCATTATGTGTTGTATTTCCACCTGTGTTTTGCATCGATAATATGTTATGTCATAGGTAGAGTCCAATTGGGTTTCTAGATGGGACTAATCAAACAAAAGAAGAAAAATTATAACAAAGTGCCTTGATGGAAAATGGAGGTAGGTTTAGGTATGTGACATGTTCATTAAGCTTGATAAGGAATCTCACTCATCGATCTGTGGATTTCCATCTGGTTGAGAATGCATATCACCCTATGTTTATATAAGCTGAATAAAAAATTTACAACATATAATATAGAGCAAGAACTTTTAATGATAATTAAAAGTAAAATAAAGGAAATAAATAAAAACAAACAACCTTCCCCTTTAGTGCATAGATCCATCTTAACCCAAAGAAATGACAACAACTTGTTTTTCTTTGCAACGAGCACCCTTTTGTATAAATATTTTGAATTATATGATTATGAGTGTGAAATAGTGCAAACATCGTAGACCAACCATATACACTGTTGATAATGGATACAAATTCCCAATTCTTCTTCACAATACATTGACCAATCATTGTTAGCCATGCATATTGAAACATTTTCTTCGACATCAAGAACATCATTCTCAATATCAACTTGCCACATGTCTTCTTCCCAAATATCAATCATATATCCAACATCAAATTAATAAAATGATGATGATGGACTCATGATTTTATCCATGAAATTCTAACCCATAAGCAGGGTATTTTAACTCGTGTGTGTGTGTGACCAATATTTTAATCCTTACCAATACCACCCAAATACAATGAATTTTCATTCCAAGGAAATAATTTGATCACTTCCACCAAGACTACTATGTTATTCCAACTTCCCTCTCCACCTATCACATTCACATTTACAACTTATCCACACCATTCAAGCTCAAAAATCCCAAAGGAAATTGAGGACATCATTTTCACTCAAATCTGCCTAATTAGCTTCATGTGGAACTCTTGCTTGAATCATGACTTGAAAACAAAGATATCACAATGTCCTTCTTGCCTCATCTTATGTGTCCATCCTGTGATTCAGTTTGACATTTATTTACATCCCCTTTGGGGGTATGGAAGCTCAAATATTGCCACATCACCATAATGATGTCAGCTCCAAGTTCAAACATGTGGCCTTAGCACATGTCATAAGTCACATAAATCTCTTTTATCATAAATTACTAAGTATTAGATCCTCATACTTAAGTTTGATTCAACTAGGTTTTATAAATATTTCAGGTTGAAATCTGAGAAAATACAAGATTCTTTCTTTTCATATGTTTTTCCACTACAGAAGGTTCAACCCCCACAATTTCTTTGATCTATTCCCTCTGACTTGTCATAAGTCACACATCAACAAGCACTTGGGGGGTTGGGTAGCTGCTAAGAGAAATTGGGACTCCATATCGACTAACTCCCATAGGATGAAAGTGGTAAGTGAAGTGGACACGTGAATTTAAGCCATGACTTCCTAGATTCACAAAGCATCCAGAGGAAGTTAGAAAAACCATATCTTCTAACACCCCATGCCATAACTTTTTTTACAGATCCAATGCACCTTTTGACTAGATCATATAATATTTTGAGTTTGAGGAAGGTGGGTGATTTGGAAAGGTTATGCCATGAAGTCCACATCTTAAGGTTTGTTAGGAAACCTAGGATATTGTGATGTGGTGCCATAGCAAATTACCATGTTGGCCATGATGATGTCATAAATCACAATAAACAGTGAGCCTAATGGGTCATCAATTTGGTTACTTTTTCCATTCTTTTTCCTACACAATCCACTTTTTTGTATGTATCTATACCATGTTGTTCCCCCTTTTTTATACATTTCCAAGTTTCTACTTGAGTTATGTTAGAACTTAGGAGAATGGAATCATATTTTGTATTTTCTTGGTATTAATTATTTGTTGGAAGTATTGCTACATATTGTAAACAGTTTCTATAAAACTAGTTGTGGACTACTACAACTTTTATAAGTCGTTGCATGCATAAGAGGCTGGTGATGGATAGAGGAGAAAATGAAACCAATGTCATAATGCCATGGAGTTATGTGACACAAGATTATCGGAAGTTGCTATGAAAGCTTCCAAATATTGGTGTACATCATGTTATCACCTCCTTCCTGTGAATATTTGTATAATTAATACCAATGTTGAGTGGGCATATTGATCTACTTCTGTATGCCCATGTTCTTGGTAGTCAAGCATGTATTTTTGGTATCTACATAAAAATTAGTAAACTTGTATAACTACTTGAGGATATTCGATTCTCAAGTAATTTAATTTAAGACTTTTTATTATGTTTGATATTTTGTTGCTTAAATAAGTAAAATGGGTCTATGTATAAAAAGGGGTGCTCGTGCCTCTCACATAACTAGTAGACTCTTAATGAAAAAAAATATCTGAATTATTGAAGATAATTTTGATAATACAAGAAGATGTAGTTTGATCTATTTTCATATGTCTCTATGAAAAATTGTGAGTTGATTGGTATTATTTAGTTTTTTGGTAGCATAGTTCCAATACTTTGTTATGAGGAGGTGGGGCTCATGAAACAGAATAGGTGTGTCGTCATTTTTATTATTTTATTGTTATGTTATCATATTTTTTATTTCTTGTTGTCTCCTTATTTCTGGGATCTTAGTAGGATCAGACAGTTATGAATTTACATTAGATCTATGTTAATGATAATTCGATTATATCTTGAGTTATTCTATAGAATTTTATTATGTAGAATGCAAGTGTGGTTGCTAATTCAATTGTTCTAAGTGTGTTCCCATTTTGCAAGTGTGAGTTAATTCTATAACTTTGTTTTAAAGTGTGAACGCAATTTCTATTCCTAGATTAATGATGCAATTTCCTTTTATAATATCATTATAGAAACCATTTGTGAGGAGACTTGAAGCCTACACATATAGTGCACCATATATCACAAGACTTATATTCCACG
>ML776553.1:6929885-6940816 GCA_009831015.1 Picea engelmannii | reverse complement strand
AATGATGCAATTTCCTTTTATAATATCATTATAGAAACCATTTGTGAGGAGACTTGAAGCCTACACATATAGTGCACCATATATCACAAGACTTATATTCCACGGGTTGATATTTAAATGATCAATTACCTAAACCACCTATCTTTTAATAAGTGGGATGATTAAAATAACTATCATTTTTTTGTCGTTTCCGATGAGATACCAAAGGAATAGTATATTATTTGCTTTGGTTTAGGAAAAACACATGGTAATGGGATCAACAAGAGGAATTGTTGACATCCTCTCTATTGGATCTCATATATAGTGTTTTTATTTTAATTTATGGCACAAGAGGATGCATGAATCCACCTAGAGATTCGAGAGGAAGATTTTATGGTGTAGTAAGAGCCATTTAATCTAATTGCAATATAGGAAAATTGGTAGCAGGGAAAATCTCAGGAACAAAATCCATTTCTTGATTAGGTTAGAAGCATAATACTAAGCCTAGTTCCATAGAAGTAGCTATTGAACTTGGTTCCACTACTAAAATTACTACATCATTTATGGAAGCATAACTTATTCAAAATGCTAAAGACTTGGGAAGACAAACAAAATGGTCAGTGGACAAAGAGAATCAGAGTCTCAAAATAATCCAATCCAACAATGAATTCTCTAAGTAATCCCTTTCCTTAGAGGAATCAATAGTACAAGGAGGACCTAATATTTTAAACCCTCCTTACATTGAAAATATGGTAGAAGAAGGAGGAGAGGGCTCAAATCATCGGTATATTTTTACCTTTGAGTTCCCATTCTAAGAACCTTGAAGATTGGGAAAGATGAAAAATATTCCTTCCTTGGCACTACCTATCTTCAATGTTATTTCCATTGAGGATCCAGACACATTCCTATTTGAGTTTGATGTTCTTTTTAGAAGTTATGATTACCACTCAGATGCATAGAAATTGCAATTATTCCTGGCCACACTAAAAAATGTAATACTTAATTGGTTTATTGGACTTGGAGGGAACAACATTCGAACTTTGGATGAAATGAAGAAAAAAATATTGAAGAAATATTAGGATTACTGTAAAGCATGATATGCAAAAGAAGAAATATTTTAAAATTACTTATAAGGAATAAGAAAATATGGAAAATTATGTAAAGTGGTTCCAATTTAACTTACAAAGGTCCAAACAAAGTAGGTTGTATAAGGAAACCTTGAAAATCACTCTCCTAAGAGAAATTCGAGATGATTACATTGATGTACTTAATTTGGTGTGATCTAGTAATGTTTCTCAAATGAAATGTGAGGAAATTTGTGAGTTGTTCAAATGATACTCTAGGGATACTACGAAGCATGGTAAGGGCCCCAAGGATATCACTACTCAAATTACAAAACCATCTAGAGAAGGAATTACTCAAGTAGAAATTGGAAATTTGTTAGAAAACTTCAAGAAAAATATTATCAACTCTTTAAGTTCTCAGTTGGACACATTGCAAGCAAAGAAAAGGTGTGAAGATGCATATTTTTCATTAGCAATCTTCAATTTTAAGTGTAGGAAGAAGCAACCCTTGCAAGATTGACCACCAGACAAAGTTGACATCTATGGAATATGTGAATAAATCCATACAACCAATAGATGTCCTTCATTGCCATAATTGAAATATATACACCAAGGGACCAATGAAGAGACAAAACAAATTTTTTTTGTCACACAAAAATGACCTCGACAACCTAGACCACTTAGTTTTATAATTAATTTTGGAATAATCAACCCAATTTCCAATATCATCCCTATAATCAGTATCCTTATATGCCTTAGCAATAACGGGCACCCTAACATATCCAAAACTATCCTTGGAAACAAGATTGGAGAAGTCATTCCTTTGGAAAAATGCAACAATCGGTGCAACAGTTCCCACAACAACAACACCAATTGCAATTTCTACAACAAAATCAATTGTCATTACCTCTAAACAACCCTCCACAAAGACTTCCTCGACTTCTTTCTCAACCCACACCTAACCTAAATAATAAAATAGATTAGCTCACTTACAATGTTGAGTTATTTGGCTACCCTGCCTATCTTATTTCCCCTATGGATTGTCGGGAAATAGAATCACAATCAAGGAGAATATTAAATAATCAAACTTTCCCAATCATCATCAATCCATAAGAAGAGGAATTTAACTCTTATGTAGAAGCTAGTATTCCTATATAAGTTTCATCCCCTAAAAATTCAAATCAAACACAGTCATTTAGATCTAAACAGATCCCTCCTTATCTGAAAAGATTACATTTGGTAAAAACACTTGTTCAATCAAAATTTGACTTTCTTGGATAACTAAGGAAGGTATTTATTTGACTTCCCTTATTTCAAGTAAATAATGATGTCCTCGTCTATGCAAAGACTATTTGTGAGCTATATTTAAAGAAACTTGATAGGAAAAAGAAGGATCTATAGATGGTTCACACGATTTAGAGGATTTGATGCTAGGAAAAGTATTTATGACCAAATATGTTGATCATGACAGCCCTAGAGTTAATGTTCACATCAACTATATTCTCATTCTCAATACCTTAATCAATTTAAGGGTTTCCATTAACATCGTGACCAAATAAACTATCGAGAAATTTATATTACCTACTTTATGTCAAACCCCAACAGTCCTTCAATTGGCCAATAGATCAACCATCCAACCAAAGGGCATACTTAAAGATGTATTTATCTTTGTATACTCTTAGGAGTATCCAACAAATTTCATGATTTTGCAACCAAGATCCAATTTAGGAGGCTAACCATTAACTTTGGGTAGACCATGTTGGCTACTACAAATGCTTGAATTGGTTGCATTTTTGGTGATATGACCATATCCCATGGGAATTCTACCAAAATTTTTGCATTATACCCCCTTCCAAACCTTCTACCAAATACGAAATGCCCATATGGGTCAAAGTTGAGGACAATAGTGACAAAGTTATCGACCAATAGCTCACCATTGACTATGTACTTGATTTTAAGGATGAAACCAAGGATGATTGAATTAATAATTTCATATACAACTTCTATTCATCCCAACATCCAATTCCACAATTTCTTTGACACATCATGGACTAATACATTTAGGAAATATGCTCATTAACTGCTTTATCTTTAAAATCCAATTTTATGCCTTTCCCTCTTTATGCTTTAGAAGAATTTTCCAACATACTAATGGAGATCAGTCTAGGAAAAACATTAAACATTAATTGTAAATTAGAGACCTCTTAGCTAAAACAATTGATTGAATTAGATCAGTCTAGGAAAAACATTAAACATTAATTGTAAATTAGAGACCTCTTAGCTAAAACAATTGATTAAATTATTGTAGAATAATAGTAATAAATTTGCGTGGGAATATATATAGATATGAAAGGTATTCATATCAATATATGCACTCATAATATCTACATTAAGGATGAATCCAAACCTATTTGAGAACCCCAACGTAAAAAGAACCTTGTTTTACGTGAAATAGTGAAAGATGAATTGAAGAAGTTGCTTCATGTAACTGCGCTTATCTACCCATTCCAATAACATAAGAATATAGACATAATTCAAATCCCCATAAACCACAAGAGTAATACTAGATCTCCCATAAACCATAATTTCCCTCCATACTGGACTATCATAATAACGACATAAGCATTGTGATAAAATATTAATAAAAAAAAAAATTAGTGTACTCATGTTGAGTCCTATCTTTGTACACCTGAACCAATAGATGTCATTCCTCAGGAACCAATGCTTCCTTTGATAGCTTGTTAGCCTAAGACTTAAACTCCCATTAGAAATAATCCTAAGTCCTAACTAGACATTAACAACTGGTTAGTTATGATATGGTTGTGGGGTCTTTACATTGAGTTGTATTATTAATGTATCATTGATGTACATATTATTTGATTTGGTTTGATGTACATTTCTTGGCCAATATTCTTTGTCTTTTTGATTTGTTAGTTGCTTTACTTTCTTGGCTATTTTCTTGATCCACATTTTTATCATATGGTATCATAGCATGTAGATGATCTTAGAGGTTTGCTAGTTTATCATAGCACTTTTTTCCTTAATGGAAAAACCAGCACTGCAAATTACATCTGATGGAATTGAACATTCATGTGATTGAGTGGGAAAACAAAACGAGCGATTAGAAAGAGGCTCAATGTTTTATGTGAAAGTAATATGCATTGATGCTATTTTCTTAAAAAAAAAAAAAAAATGATGTTCCCTTTTCATATATGCAATGACAACAGTAAATGTTAAAAGTTGTCGGTTAGTTGGCAAGATATGATCTAATTGTGTTATCCCTGGAAGTATGGATGCTACTGTGGATCTATAAAGGTTGTCAAAGAGATAAGACGTGAAGACATGTTGCCACCAATGTGAAAGGACGAGTGCTTGCTACTTGAAAATATGAGGAAAGGTGGTATTATATAAGATCCATCATTACAAAGATGCTTGATATGAATAAAAATGACGCAATGTTTCCGAAATAGTGTTGATTCTTACCTGCACTGCATTGGTAAAGTAATTAAAATATTTTTTATTTTTTATTTTGGAACTAGCAAATAATCATCAATATAAAAAAAAATTGCATCTGTTCTCAAGCCCTCAATTGTTTTAAATCTATTGTTGAGATTGTCCTCCTTGTTCAGGTGAAACCTAAAGTCAAGCTTTTCATTACTTTTTGCTTTTGAATGCACAATCTTTCTAAGATAGGCCTTGAGAGATTCTGATGGTGGATTGTTCTCAGTCCACACAAAACGTATTGTATCAACACTGCTACAATATGCATAATGTGCCATTGATTGCTTGAGAACTGTATGTTTCCTTCATCCCTCCTGGAGGAAGTGGATTTGAGTTCAGTTGAATGGTGGTGCCATCAATGAACAAACCAGCGTGTCCCATAATTAGACTGAGCTCAAATAATATACAGAAGGATAAGAGTAATTTTCTCTACAAGGAGCCAATGTTTGTTAGTAGCTGCTAAATCCATTTAACGAGGGATCGATTCCTGTAATAAACTCACATGAAAACACCCAACTATCTAGTTAAGTTAGAATAATAGTGTTGATGTTGTTGGTAAAATTGTTAGTATAATTGGTCATTGAAATGGTAGGCAGGTGTGAGTTTCCTCAAATGCCCTAGGTTGGATTTTCGGTGGTGGTATATTTCTTCTTCTACTTACCTATTTCCAAATGTAATGAATCGGGTCAATGCATTTTTAACAAGATGTGGTTCTACATAATGGAATTTGATGTATGATCCATACACGATGATAGTTTTCTGGAAGTGAATATTGGAGAACCTGCAAGTGAAAGATAGTGAACCATTTTATTTGTTGTTGAATGGAGGATTGGTTGTTGAGGTGAAGTTGTATCCAAGTTGAGGAGATACAAATTCGAAAGGGAGTATAGCATGTTGCCTGTGTGGGAGCTTGTTCTGGAACTGTGTGATGGTTTCAAATCAAATAAACGACCCGACTTAGTGGTATCTGGTATCTGGTATATTTTCTAGTAGTCTTTCCTACAAAACTGTAGAAGTATGAAATCTACCTGCACTTATCTACCCATTCCAAAAACATAAAAATACAGACATAATTCAAATCCCCATAAAACCACACGAGTAATACTATATCTCCTATAAACCATAATTTCCCTCCATACTGAACTATCATAATAGCGACATAAGCATCATGATAAAAGATTAATAAAGAAAAAATTTAGTGGACTCGTGATGAGTCCCATCTTTGTACACCTGAACCAATAGATGTCATTCCTCAAGAACCAATGCTTCCTTTGATAGCTTGTTATCCTAAGAGTTAAACGCCCTATAAACATGTGTGAAGGAGAGCTCATCAGAGGACTCTTTCAACTCCAGGATGTGCCTCATTATGTTTTCCAAACCTAGATTTTCTATTTTGTGATTCTTATTAGCCCATTCTATTATTAATTTGGAATCTAGACCTATAATTTGTTTATTCCCTTATCTTTAGCCGATTTCAGAAGGATCCATAATTCATAGATCTCCACACGGTTATTAGTTCCTACCCCTACAGATTTTCTATTTTTTTATTCTTATTATCCCATTCTACTATTAACTTGGAATATAGACCTATAATTTGTTTATGCCCTTATCTTTAGCTGATTTGAGAAGGATCCATAATTCATAGATATCCACACGTATATTAGTATAAATTGTGATTGGGATATAAATAAAACAGCTCCAACACCACATATGCTCATGCACCGTCAAAAAAATCCCCATGGGATCTCATAATCAATACAAACATCACCAAGGGTCTAATACAAACCACCTTAGGGGCCTTTTGTGATCTTGTAATTGTAACTTAACTGTGTGACCAACTTTACTTTATGTGATAGTCAACTCTTGGAAGAGCATTTGATTTATGGACCACCACAAACCATACTCCTAGGCATTGCCTTAAAATTCTCCACTACTCTATATGTTAACCAATCGAGTGAGCACTCAATGAGAGATGGCCTATCCCATCTTGTCATGACCCTTAACCCTTGTGTTATTTCCATCCACTCTACCTTTACAAAATAACAATGCACAAATAGGTGATCAATGGTCTCATTTTAATTTTTGCATAGTATGTATCCGTGTGGCCCATTCCCATTCCAAGATCAGTTTTTATCATTATCCCAGTCAATAACTTATTTTCTAGTGCCAACTAGAGAAGGATTTTGGTTTTAAGTCAACACGACATATTTCACATTGATCTCCACCACCTAGTTCTCTTTATTAGTGCATCTTCCTCAACTTTTGTTGCGCTTCCCAACTTGATAGAATATATAATCCCCCCATTCCTCTGTTAAATTTCCTTGAAGGGATAGTTTTTATGTTGAAAACAACCCTTGAGACCATGCATTAGTGTGTTGATGAGAATTTGCATCATTTAATTTTAAAATTCCTATCCTCACCAATTATCACTTTTCTCCCTTTGCCAACTTTCCAAGCTAACCATTTCTCCACCGAAGGGGAGGCTTGAACTAAATCCCTCCAGACAATAGAATATTTGTGAGTCTTTTTTCTGGTAGTTCTAAACCAATCGATCGTATCTCTCTTTTGGATATACTTCGACTTCATAACTTTGTCCAAAAGACCATCATTATACACCAATATCCACAGGATTTTAACACCTAGAACCTTGCTAAAAAGATAAATATTTTTTAAAACCCATCCGCTAAGATTTTTTGGTGCTACTATCCTATCCCATTTTACCAGTGGGATCCCTTCCTTTGATTTTCCCCCGGACCACAAGAATTTGAAGCATTATTTTGAAGCAGTTTTCTAGATCTTATGAAGAATACATTTTGGATTTTTTTCTATAGACATCCAATATACTGGGATGCTTTCTAGAATTGATTTTATCATAAACAAACATATGCATCTGTATAGCACCAAACAAAAATTCTAGCCTCAATTTTTTTGTACAACCAAAGCCAATCTTCATACTTGTATCCCACAAATTTTAACAAAAATCCCAAATATTTTACCCCCTGTGACAACCACATTCATTGGAAAGAGGGAGACAACTTGGGTACTAACCTCCTCACTTAATTCATTCAACAGAAGAATCAGTAAGCTAATCTCTTAGACGACTATAAGGAAAAGCAAAGGTGATAATGGACACCCTTACCCAAGCCCCCTTGAGGCAGTGAAAAAACTTTAGCTAGATCAATTTTCAAGATATCAACTAGCAGTTTGTGTGTTTTTATAGAGTGTAACCCTTATTGTATAATTTCCACTACATCATATATTTTCATGTTATGGAGAAAATTGAATTGTTCATCTAGACAATGTTAAGTTAAACTTGACTCAGTGAAATAGTCAAATTCGTTAGGTGAACACTGGTTTTAGTAGTAGCCCGTGGTTTTAGATCCCATGGATTACATGTAATCAAGTCTTTAAATAGGCTTTGGATACTCCATTGTAAGTGTGCCAATATGCGAATGATGAAGGATCACTTGGATGAGGCCAGGAGGTAAGAAACTAATAGATCTATAAGTTGGTTTTTGTGGTTTGAGTTTTTCAAGATAAAATTTTGTGTTGTTATTAAGTTTTGGTTTATTTTTATCTCTCTTGGATTTTTTATCTACTTACATGTGATATCAGAGAAAGGTTGGCCTAGACTCTCTAGCGAGAGTGGCATGTGGCTTGGGTGTAAATCTTGAATTTGTTCATGGATTTGCAAATCGATTGCTTGAATGATCAAATCTACTAATGGTGAGTATAGATCTGATGGATATGTTGGCGTGTCCTTGGTGGAGGAATTGTAGGTAGATATAGAGTGAAAGTGAGTGGAGGTCAAAGGAAAGTCTTGGCAGAGGAAATATGCGCTATTGTGCTTTCTCATAATAAATATATTTCATGAGAGAGGCTTTGATTATATAGAGGAGTGCATTGGGGATTATTTTCTCGATGCTCAAATATGCCATGACTAAGAATAGAAGAAAATGGCCATCAAAATACAAGGTTTTATAGTGCAAATATTGCATGCTAAATGGTTAGGATTTGATCTCGGCTCCCCACTTCACCCAGTGCTCCATCCCTTTGAGGGTTAGCTTGGGAGGCCCTGGAAGAAGTTGTTCATAATTTCTTCAAAATTGGCAGTAGGTTAGAGAGTGAGAGAGTGGATGTTATTTGTAGAGTCATTGTTGGTTTTGAAGAGGTCAAGATTTGGTTATAACACTGGATAATCTTGAGGGATTGGCTATGTAATCGGGGCCATAGACAAAAGCAGATATAGGCTCAACAAGCATGAAAACCTAGTCGTAAGGAATTGATATATCATGTATGATGGAGTCTACTATAAACTTTCATTTTCAAAATGACAGTCACTAATCACCTCATATTCCAACAAGTAGATCACAGTAGCATGACATTTATCTTGGCGGGAAGAAGTAGTTCTGGGTCGGCGAAATTTGGAGGGTTCGAAAGAAAGATTGGGATAGGTGGATCACGATATAGATCTCCCCAGAAGATTTGATAAGGGCATATTATGTGCATCCATTTCAAGTAAGATGGAGTGAGATATGATGCAAGGAGGGGATGGAACAAGGAAGTGTTAAATTTGACAGCCACAGTCTTTACCAATTTGCAACAAACACACACATAAAAATGGAAAAAATTAAAACACAGTCATTTACGTGGTTCGCCCAACCTTGGGCTACGTCCACCAAGAAGGTATCAATGCTATCTTATTTTTCAATAATGGAGATGTTACAATTTTATAATTCCTTCCCTCCTCTCACATTCACCCAGGTCTCTCCTATGCATGCTCCAATGGAATCGATGCATGCACAACTGAATCGAACAAAGTGGAGCTGAGGTAGACGATGGGTCCTCGAATCTGGGGTTTTGTTGTCAATTGTTTCAACAATCTCCACATTGACAACAAATTTATCTGATACCTTACTCATTATTTTATTCTAACACTTTTTCTGCAAGCCAAGAGAAGCCAAGCACCGTCGTAGCTTCTCTAAAAGTACTGGTTTTGTGAACATGTCTGCGCAGTTCACTTTTGTATGAACTTTTTCAAGAAAAACTCCACCTTCATCGATGATCTGTCTTACAAAATGGTACTTAGTAGGAATATGTTTATTTTTATTGTGGTAGGCTAGATTCTTGGCCAAGTGAATAACACTTTGACTATCACAAAGTAGCTTTAATTTGTCCTGCATCCTTCCAAATTCACCAAACAAACCTTTTAACCAAACTACCTCTTTGCAAGCATGTGAAGAAGCTATGTATTTAGCTTCTGTAGTGGATAAGGCAAAAATGCTCTGTAGATTTTACATCCAACTAATAGCTCCATCTGCAGGAGTAAAGACATATCCTGAAGTTGACCTCATCTTGTCCAAATCACTTGCAAAATTAGAATCAACATATCCATAGATTAACTCACAACCACCGTTATAGGTGATACAGTAATCACTTGTGCCCCTCAGTAAAAAAGCACCCATTTCACTGATGCTCGATGCTCTTTACCTAGATTTTCCATATATCTGCTGACAACCCCAACTTCATGTGAAATGTCTAGTCTTGTACTAACCATCGCATACATTAAACTTCCTACTGCATTAGCATATGGTATTTGAGACATATATTCATTTTCTTCTTTTGTACTAGGAAATAAACTTGAAGAAATCTTAAAATGGGAAGCGAAAGGTACAGAAACTGGTTTCACAATGTTCATACCAAACCTCAAAAGTATTTTCTTGACACAATTCTGTTGTGAAAACCAAATCTTACCATTCCTCCTATTTCTGAATATCTCCATGCCCAAAATCTACTTTGTTGTTCCTAGATATTTCATATCAAACGTCCTATCCATTTGAGCCTTTAACTTGTTGATCTCAGTTATGATTTTGTTTGCTAAAAGCATATCATCAACATACAATACTAAGATAATGAATATGCCATTATTCAATTTCTTAAAGTAAACAAAATTATCATACTCACTCATTGTATAATTTTGGCTCATCGTGAAAGAGTCAAATTTCTTGTACCATTGTTTGGGCAAATGCCTCAGACCATACAATGATTTCTTGAGCCTACAAACAAATTTCTTGTTGCGATTCTGAACGAACCCTTTAGGTTGTTCCATGTAAATCTCCTCATCCAAATATCCATGTAGGAAAGCATTCTCAACACCTAGCTGCTCCAACTCCAAATCAGTTAATGCAACCATGCTAACATACTTCGAATTGAAACGATTTTAACAACTGGTGTTATCACTGACATTTCGTCTGCACAGGGCGACAAGAACTCCGCATCATCAACACAGAAAAACAGTCATTCACGGCACAAGGATTAACTCCACAGCACAACAAAAGGGCCAAAACTATACAAAATTGGCTAAAAAATTCAAAAGCGCATCGCGCC
>ML776553.1:6907657-6929528 GCA_009831015.1 Picea engelmannii | reverse complement strand
GCTTAGGAGTTCTTTCATTCACATTTTCACCTTCATCATAAGGAGAGCAATCAGTTGAGGGCCTCAAGAGCCTTCCATTGGAGAGGGAAGGGACCCAAGTCCTCTTTCTCCATTGTGTATCTTTGGATTTCATCAATCAGATCGAGCTATATATTGGTGATATTGGTCCATTTTCTTTTGTTTTTCATTCTTGTCATTATGCTCATGTTTTCTTTTAGTTTTTGTTTAATTCTTGTTAATAGCTCTATTGTTTTCTTTCTAACCTCTTTACATACARCTGTCATGACTAGCAGAGCCCAACTAGGCATGTAAGCACTCACTTTTTGCTCACACATCGATGAAAAGAGTGCAAACAACTGGTAAAAAAATCTCATGAAATTCAACACCTTCTTTCTAAGAATATCCTTTTGCAACCAGCCTTGCTTTGTACCTTTCTACCTTATCATCAACACCCTTCTTCAGCTTGTAGACCCACTTGCAACCTACAATTTTCCTGTCTCTTGGAATTTCTACCAAGTCCCATGCAGCATTCTTCGCTAAAGAATTAATTTCATCCTTCATTGCTTCTTTCCATTTTTCACTGTTAGAACCCTCCACAACTTCCTAATAGCACGAAGGTTCATCATCATTAGTACTTAATAAAACTAATGAAACAAATTCATCATACCTTCTTGGAGGAACTCTAACCCATGTAGACCTCCTTAAGGAAGTTTGTGGCTCATCCACAATATGTTGATTTTCATCATCATCCATATTTTCCTCTGCAAGAACCTCTTCAAAAACTTGTTCATGTTCACTTTCATCTGTAGTTGAACGAGTTTCAAACTTAATCTGTTGATATTTCAGTACTTCTACCTGTTTCATTTGACCATCTACATTTGATTTGATGAGTGAAGATTCATCAAATATTACATCTATGTTAATGGTGATCTTGTGGGCAGTAGGATCCCACAACCTGTACCCCTTAATACCATCACCATATCCAACAAAGATAATCCTTTTTTATTTTGGATCTAATTTAGAACATTGATGTTTCAGAATTAGAGCATAGGCTTCACAACCAAAAAATTTAATATTAGAATAATTACAAGGGTGAACTTTCCATACCTCTTCAGGAATCTTACACTCTATTATTGTTGATGGTGATCGATTCACCAGATAACAAGTTGTAGTTACTGCTTCTGCCCATAGTTCCTATTGCAAGTTGGTGTTACTTAGCATACTCCTTGTTCTCTCTAGAAGAGTCATGTTCATGCGTTCGACAACTCCATTTTGTTGAGGAGTATAGAGAGTGGTTTTATTCCTATCAATCCCAAACTCCTTGCAATAGTTCTCAAATTCCATTGACGTAAATTCACCAGCATTATCAGTTCTTAAACATTTAATAGACCTACCAGTGCTCTTTTCCACTAAAGCTCTAAACTACTTGAAAACTGTAAATACATCAACCTTTCTCTTCAACATATAGATCCACACCTTCCTAGAGAAATAATCTATAAAGGTAACAAAGTATGATGATCCTCCATATGAAACAGTAGGGGATGGTCCCCAAACATCAGAATGGATATAATCGAGGATTCATTCACTGGTGTGTCTTCCGGTTTTAAATCTCTGCTTATTATAGTTTCCAAAAATACAGTGCTTGCATAAATATAGCTTTAAAGACTTTAGAATAGGAAGTAACTTGCGATCAAATAATACCTTCAATCCTCTTTCGCTCATATGGCCCAACCGTTGATGCCACAGATGAATAGAATCACTTTCATTCTCAGATATAGTTGTCGCATTATCTAACTCGGTTCTTCCTTCTAACAAAAATAGGTTTCCAACCTTCTTCACTTTCATAACCAGTAGGGTTCCTTTGTAGACCTTCATAACTCCACCTTGAACAATACTTTTATATCTTCCAGTATCTAAGATACCCAAAGATATTAGGTTCTTCCTAAGCTCAGGTACATGTCTCACATCAGTTAGTATCTTAACAGATCCATCAAACATCTTAATTTGAATGCTACCAATTACCACAACTTTACATGATATATCATTTCCCATGTACACAATTCCATCATATATAGACTGGTAAGTAATAAACCAGTGTCTATGAAGACACATGTGATTTGAGGCACCAAAATCTAATAACCATTGTTGATCATAACGTGAAACAATACCAATTGTTAAAACTTCATCAACCATACCTAAACTTGTTGTTGAACCTGTTTCAGTTGCATTGGTTTCCTTTGTCTCTTTTGGAGGGTCTTCTTTGGAGGCTTGTTGACTCTTCCAACAATCCTTCTTCAGGTGTCTAGATTTTCCACAAAACCAACACTTAAGCTTGCTCTTATTTCCCTTCGACTTTGACTGAGAGAAATCCCTCTTAGTATGTCCTCTTTCCTTAGGTCTTCCTTTGACCACCATCACCTCAAATGTAGAGGTTTATAAATTGGATTTCTTCCTTGTTTCCTCAGACAGTAAAGCTCCAACAATAACATCAAACTCAATACTTTCTGTTGAACTGAAACTAATGGAGGTAACAAAATGATCCCATGAATCTGGCAAAGAACACAATAATGTAATTGCCTTGTCTTCCGATTCGAATTTCACACCCATGCTAATCAACTGGACTAAAAGAGTATTAAAAGTATTTAAATGATCAGTTATTTTTGTACCCTCCTTCATGCACAAACTGTACAATTGTATTTTCAAGAAGATCCTATTCGTCAAGGATTTATTCATATACAAGCTTTCCAGCTTCATCCACAAACCTATTGTTGTCTTCTCCATGAAAATGTTGAACAGAACATCATCGACCAAACACAAACGTATGGCACTCAGTGCTCTCACATTGATCTCTTCCCACTCTTCATCTGAAATGGTCACGGGTTTCTTTGATTTTCCCAAAAGAGCCTTCACCACACCTTGTTTCACAAGCAGATAGTGCATCTTCACCTTCCATATCTCAAAATTGTTTTTGTCGTTGAAATTTTTGATTTCAAACTTAGCACTCTGAGTTTTCACCATTTCAATAGATCAACGTGCCTTTCGACAACACAAGGTCTTGTCGGTCTTCACAGATTTACTTAGGAGTAAACCATGACGTCTTGCCTTCTAATAAAAAAATAGACCACCCCCCTCTACCAAAAACAGTACACGACATCGTCGCCCCTCTGAGAAAAAGAAAAAAGGGTAGTGTTGATATTACCTTGACGAGGTTATGGAGGCGACACATTGTTTCTGATGCCAAGAAGTGCCATAGGACTCCACAAAAATGAGATTCATATAAAATATCTTGAATACCTAGTGCGTTCACTGTCTATTGAATATTTCTCCAGCTTACAGAGGCATTGTCGACGACAGGTCTAAGAAAGGATGCAAACACGATGGATTTCGCGGTCAACATTTTTTCACTCCCCTCCAAACTTTTCTCTCACTCCTCCGATTGATGGCATATTTTCCCTAATGTAATGTTGGTACAGAAATCCTCATGATGCCCTTATTATAGACTATGCCATGCGATATCAAGAGAGAGAAGACTTACACCCACAAGGGAAATACATGGAAACTGTTGGCCCTCCCTTCCTGAGGTTTAGATTGCGCTATTTCTTAAAAAAGAAAATTCAGCAAGTACAATACTAAATCAATACTCCCTCTAGCAACTGACCCAAGCGTTGATAGTAAAACAACTCTCCCACAAAGAAAAAAATGAAATTGATGCTCATCCAGCAAGGTGTGCGGTTGTATCCCTCCAGAAGATCGACGGTGTTGTTCCTGAGTCTGTACCTAAGGCCTAAAAGTATAGTGTCAAGGCATCCGAAAGTAGGTAATGGTGTAGAAGAGGGAGGAGTAAACCCTCGGTAAAGGAAACTAGGGAAGGTTTCTACGTTGGCGTTGTCTAGCTTCCAACTGTTCCTGGGTAGTTATGTCTCGTTCAATGGCTGTCCATGATTGTTAGAGTTCGGCCCGGTTAGTTGTCGTTTTAAGAATGGTGTCGAAGAGGTTTAAGGCAATGTGTGTTTGATTCAGTAATCCGGGTTCAACGTTGGGTTGAATTGGTACAGGAACTGTCATGGGGGAACAACAACGGTATGAAAAAACTACGAGAAAGGTTAAGTGTTGTTTCAGTTTGGTCTTATAAAAGAGAACTTGCGGTTGCAGAAATAAAATACGGATGCAAATTTAAGGCTCGTTCCCGTAACTGTATCATATTTTAATAAAAGGGGGTGAGATGGGAGAAAAACATTGAGCCGTTCACAGTGTAAGGTTCCAACCAAGGGAAAAATCTCACGACATAAACAGGAGAGGAAAATATGTAAGAAAATAACCAATGTAACAAAGAATATGTGTAGAAATACGAAAATGCAGATTGGTCTTACACAGCTGATAGCTGGTGCAGAGGAAAGACAATAAGCAAATACAGAAAACCCAAATTCATTCGTTATAGTAGTGGTTGTACTAAATTATAACGGAGCACATCAATTATGAATATGAATTGCAATGTAACAAATGAGATACAAGGAAGCAAACTTGTAATACAGAAGTGACGGAATTGAGAATCTCCAGATCTGCTTGTATTAACTCTCAATGTAAAAACTCTATTACAAATGACTCAAAAAGGTCCAGCCTCGTTTATTTCTTTCTGGGGTATATTTATACAATTTTTACAAAGCAGGTAGAATCTCAATAGTCGCAAAATTTTGGTTATGACAGAGAAGAGAGCAATCGCTCCATTTCTCCTACTCTGCCTTCACTTGGCGCCAGGTGTTTGTCGTTGCACGGACTCGGTGCAGGCGATACATCTTTCCACTAGCTGAGATACGAGCCATGAAGGCTCTGCTTGACAGCTGGCCTTGATGAAGTAAAATTCTCGGGCTAACTGCTGCAGCTTGTCCTCCATTTGTGAACTGATGATGTCGAGGGCAGTTAGTTGCACGCTGGGTTTGATCATGTGCTTATCAACTTGGGCCATGTTCACCATATCTATCTGAGAGTTATCGGCTAAATCTCTCTCATCCTTCTCTTTCAGATCAAGTGAGATCTGTTCCACATTCATTTGCATCAATGCTTCTGCATCGCCTCCACTGTCAATACCCAACAACTCGCCATCTATGGAATTAAAGGCTTCTTCTAAAGAATCGGTTACCTTTTGGGCTTTCTCCTTGCCCAGGGAAATGTTGTGCTCCCAATCCTTCAACAGAATATTACCTCTGGTTTGTTCTGGGATGGCGAGCCCAGGAGCACCTGCCGAAACTCTGTTATTCGTGGCTATCACCGCCTCCTGGAAGGAAACCCGAGCCGCTTCTGCATCCCTTTCTCTAGCAGCCAGGTTCTCGGAAACTTGATTTACCAACAAACAGTTTTCCCGGATCTCTCCTATCCTGGTGAGCAAACTCTACTGAGCCGAAGAGATTCTGCTCCGAATTCCAATTGCCTGGGATTTGAACATCTCCACATCGATCATTCTTCTTTCGGCGAGCCTGCAGCTCTTCAATCAAATTCTTTCGTTGACCCGCCTGTATCCGAATGTCTCGGACCACTAGCAGCACTTGCTCCAGCTTGGTTTTGAGTACTTCTATTTCATTTTTATCAGCCAATCGGGCCTGTTCTATCTCCACACTCACTTGGCCTCTAGCATTTTCCGTGGCCGAGGCCAATCTGGGCTCGAGAGTCCTGATTAAGCGATTTTTTCTTTTGAGTTGGTTCTTTAAAAGTCCGATCGAAAATTGATTTGCCGATGCATACGCTCCTAGCGTCCCTGCGATCTCCGTGGCGAATTGCTCATTCTTTTTATTTTTTTTGTCGGTCATAACTTTGAACTTCTTAGCAGTCGACTATCCCTCTTGGTAGAATTCTCTTTTTACCACCGCTTTTCTCTTTTTATCAAAGAAAAATTCATTCGGAGGAAGTTCTTCTGCTCTTATGGGCCTCATCTCCTCATTGAATATCCATCCTTCTTTGATATTCCCCTGTGTTGACTGTAAGGGGGTGACAGAAGTGATGGGTTCCCTGATTTGTTTTTCTGATTTAGCTGGAGTATTGACAGGACTCTGCCTTTTTGGTGGTTCTGGAGTCTTTATCTTGGTCTTCGGATTATGTTTCTTTGGTGGGTCCAGAGTCTTTACATCTGCTTTAGGATTCTTCGTTTGTCCCTCCTCGTCCTGGTGTTTTCCAGGTTCAGGAGTTGCGTCCTTAGACCCTTCAGTATCTTTCGGTTTCGTCTCGGAAACACCCGGACTCCCTCCTCGCAACACAGCGGGAAGACAACTTCGTCTATGTTCCTGTAATTTCAATACAACGGTTGTGTCTTTGGGTGCTAAGGATCGGATCAGGGCTAGAACTTCCTCATAAGACCTTGCCCCTCGGAAAATGTCATCCGAGGGTGAATTCTCATGCTCAAATCTCTTGAGCCCACAATTAGCTAAATGGTTGCTCACAACCCTTTGTGGATCATGTTTCTTATACTCGATGGAGACCAAATTCAGGTCTTCTAGGGCTGCAGCCTCGGCTTTGGCATGCCCAAAATCTAACAAAGAATAAGAATTCAGCCGAATGGGAAAAGACGACCATACCTTCTTTGAGTACCCTTTGAGTTCTTTACTCACCCCGCCAATTACCGTTTGCCGGGCGACCTCGCGACAAGCCAGCTTGTCAGGAATGAACAATGGCAGTGCATGAGGGGGAACAGAAGCCCCGAAAACTATGAAGTACAAAAAATGTGCCTCCACGTACCAGTCCTCTATGCTACTCAGATTTGTTGCAATGTTGTTCGAGATACCAGGTGGTGGGTGACCAAAAATGGCGATATGCAGGGGCACCATCACCCAGTTAAAAATTTCGTATGCAAAATTTTCTTCTTTGTTCTCCCATAGTTTGTCATGATATACATGTATGGGTTTTTCATGGGTCGGAGTCCAACTCCAGCTCATCAATGGAAATGGTGTCATAGAACAGATTGCGTCCATGATGTACGTGGACATGAAGAATGATGACGCCTTCCCATTCCCTTTCTTCTCCTGATACTCTGTGACCCAATTTTCCAAGCTATCCGAAAGCAACTTTGCCCAATTAAAAGAGAAACCTTTCGCGACCCGAAACATAAGAGGCACCCACGCAAGGAAAAAATACGAAGTGTGCTCTTTCCCATATAACTGGCATGTCATCATGGCCACATATTTATACTGCAGCTGCAATGAAGCGATTGAATAAACGTCGTGGTCATTAGCTCTGAACTTCGCGGTGCATGAAACCCAGTCCTTTATCAGACTGGACATGGTCTTATCATATTGTGTACACTCCTTCTCCTTGAATTCCTCCAGGAACTCAACACCATACGTGTAGTCGAATGTCGTGGGTAGCTTATACATGGTTTTCATATGATCAGGTCTAAAAGTCCCCACGGTAACTCTCTGTCCGTTCATGATAGTCCTGGTTGGAATGTCAACATGATCTAACACCCATCGAACCATGTCGTAATACGGAAACAACCGTGGCTTGGATGCTACCCTGTGCATTCCAGATTGAATGAATATTTTGTACTTGGTGTTCAGATCATCTCTTTCGTTGCCGTCGGAGTTGTCTGAATAATCCACTAATTCAGATTGTGGAATGTCTCAAACAAATGACCAGTTAGGAACCGATTCGACACTTCGGGGTGAAGTATCATAGACAGTATCTGAGCCTTGTCCTGTAACCTCGACATTCGCCTTTGCTGCTTTCCGCGGAGCCATTGCTAAAGCTTGCTTTTTAGCTCTTCTATGATAGAACTGCGTATACATGCAGAAGTTAGTTTACTCAGAAGTGACAAGCTATGCGTGCTATGAGAAATGCATAATGAAACGCAGCTCTTCCATATATTTGAAAAAACTGTACCTTTCAAAACAAGCCCGTCCAATCATATTTAGAATTAAATTTTCACCGTAAAAACCGATCTTATATCCATATATTTACCCTATTTCCTATTAATGTCATAAATTTCTGATGGTTTAACATTCAGTTGGAGCATGGAGAGAAAAGGCTTCCTCGAGAAACGTGCAAACCTCGAGACACGGGATATATCTTGCTTTAACTTAATTAATCCAATCTTGCCAACGTCAATCCATTTCTCGCTATTCACTATATCGTGGATTTTCTTTTAACATTTTGAGTCTCCATCTCTCGAGACCACGAGGACCGAATTTGGTTTAATTAAAGGTAATCGCAATTTGAGGCATAATTAATTTTATAATCGTTTTATTCGCCGTATCGCAACTCGAAACTTCAAAGATAAGTTTCTGGGAGATTTATATGCCGAGTTGCGAAACTGCGAGACTGCGATAACAAGGCTTAATTAAGGGGAAGGTAATCTTGGATTAAGTGATTAATTAATCATGTTATAATTAAATTGTGACTTCGTGAGTCAGGGTTTAGAAGCTGGAAATTTTGAAAAAGATAATGCCGAGTGGCGAAAGGCCGAGAACGAATTTTACCATGGTTAGCTTTTTGCCTTTGATCCTTGACATGGGTTATCCAGAAAGGACTTCACGTTCTCGGCTCTTGGGGCTGTAAAAGTAAAATTTCGGACTTGGCGAACGTCGAGGCGCAAAACCCCGACGACGTCTAATCATGAGTTAAAAGATTTTACCCTGGTTACTGTCTTGAGTGAAAATTTAAAACGACTTCACCGTTTCGTGACTCGGGACGTGTGAACTCATGGATTATAGTATCCGACTTGCGAGATCCCGAAGTAAAAAAAAAAGGAGCGAAAATTATTATGAAAGTGGGCTTGTTTCGAGAGTAGAAAATCATCGCTGCTTACGTGACAAGGTTGTAGAGTTTTCAAAATCTCGGGGGGGGAAATAAGACCATCTTTAGATTTCAAGTATCAAAAATGAAAATTGTGACGGGTTAAAAAACAAGGGCGGTTCTAACATAGGCTCCAACTAGGGATCCCGCCTTCCTGTGAGGCGGGAAGAACAGTAGACCACGTGCCAATATTGGGTAAATGGAGTCAAAAGCTCAATCAGGCAAAAAAATTCCAAGGAAAAAGGATCGAAGGGGGGACAAGACTCCGTTCTTTACCTCGAGAAGTTTTTGAAAATCAGATACTCTTTTCAAACACAGCTGTAGTCCCTTTCACAATTTTCCCTTTCCCACTACTAACTTTGGGTATGTTTTAAGACAGTCGAAACGACCCTAGGAGACTCAACAGATCTTGTGACTCTCGGCTTGCATCAAAAGAATGAGATTATATATTTTTTAATCGGGAAGTCCCGTCTGAATTTGGGATGTGGATCAGGTTTTTAGAAAGAATTGGTTGCCAGAGTAGAGTGATATTCATGTATAACAGCCTTATAGATATCTCAGACATTGCTTCACTGCTAGCGAGCCTGTTCAGTACCCCGGTGAAGTTATCTGGCCCCTTTTACTGAATTTCCTTTCACCACTTCGGAAAATATTTATGAATTTAAATGCTAAGATGAGGGCAATCATTTCTGAATTTCCTTTCATCGTCTTCCTGGACTAGGTGGGGGCAATCATTTCTGAATTTCCTTTCACCACCTGTCTCATAATTTATTTTTTGAGCGCGAAGATGGGGGCAATCAGTTTGTATCAGGGCTGATATCTGTGTAATATTTTGCATCAGAGGTCTGTCAACTTACTTTGATTACTCGGTACCAATCTTCCCTTGACCCTCACAACACCTTTGTTCTTAGGGAGACAAGGAAAATAATTTTTTAAGGGGCATCCTGTTTGAGCAAGCTTTGATTCTTCCAATGCTGTTGAAAAACCTAGAAAAGTTAGGATCGCTCTAAACGTTCCTTCTCTTAGTAGGGAATCAAGTAGTTGTGGAGACCCACTTTCTTTCCATAATCTGTTTTGAGACTCAAGAGGCTAAAATGAAAACTTTTATTCCTTCGTAATGAAATGAAAAGATGGCAGCTTGTCAAAAGTTAGACCCGAAAACAGGCAGGATACAGGGCAGCGATTCATTGATTGAAAATACAGAAGGTCAAAACAGTTCGAGACTAGCTCTTGTAGATATCTTTGGGGACAACTATTTTTGACTGACTTCTTTTAGATTTAGTGTATCATTCAAATTAATTTAAATCAAAGGGTATCAAGCCAAGCAATAATCCTGTTATCTAATAATTTAGCCGATATTGTAGCTTGAATGATGTTACCTTGGTTTACTTTGACAGTCTTTCATAACATGTGTATTGAGAAAGCCCACCTTTACCTTTTCTTTTCACTTTCTTTGTGCACTATGAAGATATTTTTTAGGTATCACTTGTTTCATGCCGATTTATTTCTGACACCGCCTTGCGAATTACTCTTCCTGCTAGTTTTGCAAGCAGCTGGAATCCTGTAAAAAGACAAATACGATCTTTATTCGAAATATGTCTAAAAATTATGAACAGAAGAAAATAGAAAGCCAAAAGGGTAATGTTTTAAATAAGGATGCATGTATGTACACAAAATTTAAAATTCATATATATATATATATATATATATATATTTTGAAAAAATGGTGACTGTTATGTGATGTAATGTTTCAGATAACGCCCGTTGACAGGAGCGCTGAGGACTTCTCCGTCGATGTTTTCCAACAGGAAGTAATTTTTCCCTTCCGGTGCTGAGACCCTGAATGGTCCATACTAGAGGTGGTCAAATTTACCATGCTTCGCGGCTTCCTCTTTTCTTACATCCCATCTTAGTACTAAGTCACTTAGAAGGAATTCCCTATCTTTTGCCTTGAGATCGAACAATGCTTTCATCTCATCCTGGTACTTCTGCATTTTTTCATCGACTTCAACTCTATGCTGTTCAACCTCGATCAGCTGGTTAATTCTCCTGGTTACATGATTGGGTTCTTCATTCTGATCCTGCCATAACTTCATCACTGGCAGTGCTAGGTTTATAGGTAGGACCGCCTCTGTCCCATAGACCATTTGAAATGGCGAAATGCCGATAGACCTTTTAGTGCTGATACGGTTTTCCCATAATGCGTATTTCAAGTGCACATGCCAAGACCTTTTATTTTCATCTAGTACTTTCTTGATTATGTTCACCAGGCTCTTGTTAGATGATTCGTCCAATCCATTCCCCTGGGGGTAATATGCAGTGGAATGGCCGAGAATGATACTATACTTCTGACAAAAGCTGATCATAGCCATAGATTTGAAGGCCTGGGCATTATCGGTAACTATCTTTCGGGGACACCTGAATCTTGACAAGATATTGTCTTCCAAGAAATTGATCACCACCGAGTCTGTTGCCCTTTTGGTTGGAATGAATTCCACCCACTTAGTAAAATAATCCGTAGCTGTTAATATCCACTTATGATAAGCAATGGAATGAGGATTAATTTCCCCTATGAAGTCTATACCCCATTGTTGAAATGGAGCTTCGGCTTTGACTGGAACGAGCGGCAGTGCAGGGAGTTTCTGTTTACCAGCGAATATTTGACAAGGGTTGCATGCATGTACTTTGGCGTTGACGTCTGAAAATAGTTTCAGCCAATAGTATCCGGCCCTCAAGATATTATAGACTGTGGCTCTCCATGCATGGTGTCCTCCACAGACTCCTTCATGAAATTCCTCTATAACCCGTGGAGTTTCTGACTCAACCAAACAGACTAGCAGGAACTCGAGTGGATCCTTCCAGTATAGCTGATTTTCGGCGATGCAATATTTTACAGCATGGAGTTTTAAAGTTCTGCACTTGGCCGGTGATAGTTCATTTGGGCATTTCAGGTTTAATAAGTAGAACACTATGTATTTATACCAGCCTGACGATATGAAATTTTCCTCGACCTTACTTGGATCTATTTGGTCATCCGGCTCGTGCAGGTGTGTGTCTCCGTATTCTTCTTGCAGGCAATTAATATCAAGAGCTCTAAGATTTGACTCAGCCAAGAGTTTGGCGAGACCCTGCCCCTTTATCAATTTAGTGGGCTTGACTTCCAGATTGAATTCTTGTATTTTAGCGAGCCATCGCCCTCTTTTTCCGTCATTGTCCGACTGTATCAATATGTCTTTTACAGAACTGGTGGGCACATACGCGATTATTTTTGAATGTAGCACATAGGTTCTAAATGATTTCAATGCTTTTACCATTGCGTATGCTTTTTTTTCCATTATGTCATATTTCAGTTCTGCATCTCTGAGGCTTTTGCTAAAATATGCTATCGGTTGTTCGAACCCCTCTTCATTTTTCTGCAAGAGTACCGCGGAAATGGTATGTTCAGAAGCAAAAGAGAAGATGAAAAAATCCTTCAGATAATCTAGACTTGCTAACACAGGTGCCTCGCTTATAAATTTTTTAATATGTGCAAAAGATGCTCTGGCCTCGGTGGTCCAATTTACCTCGCTATCCTTCTTCAACATTCCTGTAATCAGTTTGACAATTTCAACGAAATTGGGAATTAACCTTCGTAGAAAATTTATCTTTCCTAAGAATGATTGAATTTCTTTTATATTTCTTGGGATAGTGATAGTATCCATCGCTTCAATCCTCTTAGGATCAATCATGATTCCTTCCTTAGATACGACATGGACTAGAATCTTACCTTCCTGCATAGCGAAATGTGATTTCTTTGGGTTCAGGGATAGGCCAAACCTGCGACACTTTTCGAAAGTCTGTTTTAGATGCATCAAATGTTCTTCATCAGTTTTAGAAAAAAACGTCAGGTCGTCGAGGTAAATAAATACAACCTTGTCCCTTTCTCCCATGAAAGCGATGTCCATAGCTCGCTGGAAAGTGGCCCCTGCATTCATCAAACCAAAAGGCATTTTTTCATACATGAAAGTACCCCAGGGCGTGGTGAAAACAGTTTTTTCCCTGTCTTGTTCATTCATAGTGATCTGATTATAACTAGAGAAACCATCTATCATTGAAATTCGATTAGCTCCAACAACCTTTTCTAAAATATGGTCCATCTTGGGCAGCGGGTAATTATCTTTGAGAGACGACTTGTTTAAGTTTTGGAAATCCACACACAGTCTGATTTCCCCGTTCTTTTTCCTAACTGGAACTAGGTTAGCTACCCAGTCCGAGTATCTCAGAGGTACGATTATTTTTGCGTACAAGAGTTTTTTAACTTCCTTTTCTATCATGGGTAACAGAATGGGGTTAATTTGCCTAAGATTTTTCCTAAATGGTTTGACCCCAGGCTTCAAAGGTATCTTGTGATCAATAATGGAAGTGTCATATGTTTTTAATTCATCATAGGACCAGGCGAAAAAATATTTATATTGTCTGAGTAAGTCTTTATACTTAACTTTCTCTTTGGGAGGGAGGAACTTCGATATTTTTACCATCCGGGGTTCTTTTCCGGTTCCTATATCACAGTCCTCCACTTCTTCTGGTTGGGGATGCAAAGTGGACTTTACAGGTACATCGTTCTGATCGAAAAGTCTTTCCAAAGGAATCAATCCTTTAGGAATTTGATTGCTTTTAAGGACCAGCATACAATGATCCGCAATTTTTTCTCAGAAGATTTCAGGTTCCTCTCCTTCTTGCATGACCCACATAGAATCATTCTGATTTTCTTGGTCAGCGTGAGTTTCAGAGAATTAGCCTACTGCTGTAAGGAATTTCTTAATTTGTTCATCGTCTTCGAAGACTTGCCAGTGTCGGATATTGTCTGGTATGGAAGGTTTGTATCTGATTTCAATGTGATACTTCAGTTTGAAGGTCGTGGGAGGAGAAAAGGTTGAAGCTGCCTTTGCCAATGCATCAGCATGTAGATTCTCTGCGCGAGGGATAAAATGGATACTTACAGATGAGAAAAAAAATTCCATGAGATCCCAAGCACAATTTCTATACGCTCTTAGTCTGGGGTTCCTGGCTAGGTACTGTCGGTTTACTTGTTTTACTATCAATTCTGCATCACCATAGACCTCCAAGTTTTTTATATTTATCTTTTTGGCAGCCTCTAATCCTAAGATCAATTCTTCATACTCACATACGTTATTAGTGTAATCTAGGTCCCACTGCAAACGATAGGAGAAAGGGACAATGAACTTACCTTCAGGTGCCACCAAAAGCACTCCAACACCTTCCCCTTCAGAAGACGAAGCACCGTCAAAATACATTTTCCAGACACCAGTATTACACAGATCTTCTATCATGGGGTTTGAATCTTCTTTCTTTGTATCGATTGTTTCCAGGCAACCATCCAAACCATCATCAAAAGAAAAGATGCAATTTCCCAGATCCTGGTCTGCAATGTAAATAGGGAAGTTGTGCAGGTTTTGAGGGTCACTGACCATATATGCTAATCTTGTTTCTCTGTATAAAAGAGTGAACTGACCACCGAACACAGGGATTGTGGCGTAATTCATGTCTAACTGAAGATAACCTCCCAACTTGGCCCCCCATGACCTAGATAACAGCATGCCATACTTAGGGGGAATATCGGCGATAACCACATCCATCAGAATACTCTTAACCGGGACCTGCGATAGGGTAACTACCAGATCCTTTATCATCCCCATGCATTTAACCTTCCTCGAATCAAAAGAGTACAAATTTCCATAAGGTCTTGTGATCTGGAGACCCAGCTTCTCCATTATAATCTTGGGCATAACATTATGGGAATCTTCGGAGTCTAACATACAATTATGCAGCAACTGGTCATATATGTTCAGGGTGATATAAAAGGGAGCTATGTTATCTTTGGACCCTTCTAAATGGGGACCGAAAGTGATGTTAGGTCTATCATCTTCCAAGTTTATGACATCGGACTGACTTTCTAGCTCAGAGACACCTATCATTTTGGTAATTTGTTTGCGATAAATGGGGTTTTTCGCTAATTCCACCAAAGGGATTGGTATCTTAATTTTGTTTAACTCATTTTCAAAACTAAAAGCTCCGCTCACCTTGTTTGTTTCTCTGGTCAAGACTTCCGAATTCTTCCTTTCTGACTTATTTGTTTGGACAGATTTATCATTCATGGTCCTAGTTGAAGACGTAGCTTTATTTACGGGTTCGGTTGGTTGTGTTTGAGTTCCAAATTTTTCCACCTCGGACTCTTGAGTGCTTGCTCTTCTAGTTTTGTTGTTGGGTGGTGGGGTTTTGTCCGACGGAGGCTCAGAAGCTTGGCCTCTTTAAAGGATTTTCTTGGGTGGAGTCATGGAGGTGGGATTATTCTTAGATCTTAGATTGTACTTTGGTTGAAAATCAACCATCATGATCTCAGTTTCTGATTTAGATTCACAAATCTCGGTGTGATCACCCTCCTCACCCTCATTTGATGGATTTGGCATATTTAGAGACTTTTCGTATTATTCGCGAGTCAGATATGGTTGACTACAGTCATCACCGAAGTTTGTGACATCATTATCTGAATCCTCGAAGTCTTGAAAGTTGTTGGATCCTATAAAATTTTCATTCTTCAAGGGAGTTTGTATTTTTTGATCGTCCTTTTTTATTTGTCCTTGTTGATTAGGAGGGTTTTGATTTTTCCTTAAATATTTTTCTGGGTAAGAGTTAGCCTTAGCCTGTTCGAGTTCCATCCGGGCTATTTTATTTGACAACTCTTTAATCACTCTATCCATATCGTCCACCCTATCGTCTGAGGATCTATTGGACCCTGAAGGTCCAGCTTGCTCTCTAAAGTGTTTGGTCTCTCGGTTTCCAGTCTCTACTCTAGACTTAAGTTTACCTGAAGCCATCATATTATATTATATTTCTACCACATCATCTTGCATACGGTTTAAGGTGGCTCCCCTTCGCTTATGCAAAAGTAGTGCGAAATCCGGCTCGAAAGCTCCGGAGAAAGTCACTTTGGCCGCAGGTTGAGATGGTTTGACTTCTGCTGGGATTTTATTGTACAATTTGTTGAATCTCAGAATGAATTCCATGACTGTTTTTGAGTTCTTTTTCTTCAAAGACCCAAATTTAGTTAGATAATAGAGGTGGTCTTTTCGCTCGCCCCATTGTCTAAGGAAAGCATCTTCCAAAGCATCATACGACGAGATAGAAGTTGCGGGTAGGCTCCGAAACCAAGTTCAGACCTGACCTTCAAAATTTTGGACAAGGAGTCTTGAATATACATCCTCATGCTCGATACCGAAGATATCTTCAAATTGGTCGAAAAAATTAATATGTTCAGCAACGGTCAGATCTCCCTCCCCGGTGAATTTTGGTAAATTCTTTATGTAGTTTTCTGGAAGATCGTGTAGGGGGACGGGTAATACTAATGGAGCGTATCTGGCTGCGACTTTCACAAAAAATCTGGGAGGGGGGGGCAAGCCCTTGACCTCCACCTCCTCCTAGAGGGGCACCTCCACCTCCTCTTAGAGGGATTCCTCCCCCTTCTCCTCCGATAAACCCTCTGCCTCCTCCTATAAACTCTCCACCTCCAGCAACTGCCATCGTTGTTTATGGGGAGTTATACAGGGGGTTTTGGAAAATAAAAAGGGAATCTTTATTTTCTTCGCGAAGAGGAAAGTGTGGTGAGGAAGGATAAGGAACACGAGGACTGAGCGAAGTTGAGGGTTCGAAAGGACTCTCAGCCTTCGGTGTTGGGATTTCAAGTTGGTAAACTACAACGGTTGTTCTTAGAGAGCCTCTTGCCTTTAGAATTTTTTCAGGATCGGTAACGGGCGTAATCTTCTCACCATCCAGGTTTTGTCTGGTATTCCTTCGACCGAATGCCATTTTATTTCTTCGTGGATTCACCAAGTGAATGATAAAAATCCTTAAAGGGTGGGTACCCTTTGTTCACTATCAAAGGGTAACACTTTCAATGAAAAACAATTGTCATTTTCCCAGGGAAAAAGATTTCGTGACTTCAATCCCCGGCAACGGCGCCAGAAAGATGTTGTTCCTAAGTCTGTACCTAAGGCCTAAAAGTATAGTGTCAAGGCATCTGAAAGTAGGTAATGGTGTAGAAGAGGGAGGAGTAAACCCTCGGTAAAGGAAACTAGGGAAGGTTTCTACATTGGCGTTGTCTAGCTTCCAACTGTTCCTGGGTAGTTATGTCTCGTTCAATGGTTGTCCATGATTGTTCGAGTTCGGCTCGGTTAGTTGCCATTTTAAGAATGGTGTCGAAGAGGTTTAAGGCAATGTGTGTTTGATTCAGTAATCCAGGTTCAACGTTGGGTTGAATTGGTACAGGAATTGTCATGGGGGAACAACAACGGTATGAAAAAACTATGAGAAAGGTTAAGTGTTGTTTCAGTTTGGTCTTATAAAAGAGAACTTACGGTTGCCAAAATAAAATACGGATGCAAATCTAAGGCTCGTTCCCGTAACTGTATCATATTTTAATAAAAGGGGGTGAGATGGGAGAAAAACATTGAGCCGTTCACAGTGTAAGGTTCCAACCAAGGGAAAAAACTCACGACATAAACGGGAGAGGAAAATATGTAAGAAAATAACCAATGTAACGAAGAATATGTGTAGAAATCTGAAAATGCAGATTGGTCTTACACAAATGATAGCTGGTGCAGAGGAAAGGCAATAAGAAAATATAGAAAACCCAAATTCATTCATTATAGTAGTGGTCGTACTAAATTATAACGAAGCACATCAATTATGAATATGAATTGCAATGTAAAAAATGAGATACAAGGAAGCAAACTTGTAATACAAAAGTGACAAAATTGAGAATCTCTAGATCTGCTTGTATTAACTCTCAATGTAAAAACTCTATTACAAATGAATCAAAAAGGTCCAGCCTCGTTTATTTCTTTCTGGGGTATATTTATACAATTTTTACAAAGCAGGTAGAATCTCAATAGTCGCAAAATTTCGGTTATGACAGAGAAGAGAGCAATCGCTCCATTTCTCCTACTCTATCTTCACTTGGCGCCAGGTGTTCGTCGTCGCGCAGACTCGGTGCAGGCGATACATCTTTCCACTAGCTGAGATACGAGCCGTGAAGGCTCTGCTTGACAGCTGGCCTCGACGAAGTAACATTCTCGGGCTAACTATTGCAGCTTGTCCTCCATTTGTGCACCGATGATGTCGAGGGTAGTTAGTTGCACGCTGGGTTTGATCATGTGCTTATCAACTTGGGCCATGTCCACCATATCTATCTGAGAGATATCGGCCGAATCTCTCTCATCCTTCTCTTTCAGATCAAGTGAGATCTGTTCCACATTCATTTGCATCAATTCTTCTGCATCGCCTCCACTATCAATACCCAACAGCTCGCCGTCTATGGAATTAAAGGCTTCTTCTATAGAATTGGTTACCTTTTAGGCTTGCTCCTTGACCAGGGCAATGTTGTGCTCCCAATCCTTCAACAAAATATTACCTCTGGTTTTTTCTGGGATGGCGAGCCTGGGAGCACCTAGCAAATTTTTTTTATTCATGGCTATCACCGCTTCCTGGAAGGCAACCCGAGCCACTTCTGCATCCCTTTCTCTGGCAGCTAGGTTCTCGGAAACCTGATTTACCAACAGACAGTTTTCTCGGATCTCTCCTATCCTGGCAAGCAAACTCTGCTGAGCCAAAGAGATTCTGCTCCGAATTCCAATTGCCTGGGATTTGAACATCTCCACGTCGATCATTCTGCTTTCGACGATCGTTTCCCGAGCTTGCAGCTCTTCAATCAAATTCCTCTATTGACCCGCCTGTATCCGGTCGTCTCGGACCACTAGCTGCGCTTGCTCTAGCTTGGTTTTGAGTACTTCTATTTAATTTTTATCAGCTAATCGGGCCTACTCTATCTCCACACTCACTTGGCCTCTAGCATTTTCTGTGGCCGAGGCCAATCTAGCCTCGAGAGTCCTGATTAAGCGATTTTTTCTTTTGAGTTGGTTCTTTAAAAGTCCAACCGAAAATTGATTTTCCGATGCATGCGCTCCTAGCGTCCCTGCGATCTCCGTGGTGAATTGCTCATTCTTTTTATTTTTTCCGTCGGTCATAAATTTGAACTTCTTAGTAGTCGACTCTCCCTCTTGGTAGAATTCTCTTTTTACCACCACTTTTCTCTTTTTATCAAAGAAAAATTCGTTCGGAGGAAGTTCTTCTGCTCTTATGGGCCTCAACTCCTCATTGAATATCCATCCTTCTTCGATATTCCCCTGTGTTGACTGCAAGGGGGTGAAAGAAGTGATGGGTTCCCCGATTTGTTTTTCTGATTTAGATGGAGTATTGACAGGACTCTGCCTTTTTGGTGGTTCAGGAGTCTTTATCTCGGTCTTCGGATTCTGTTTCTTTGGTGGGTCCGGAGTCTTTACCTCTGCTTCGGGATTCTTCGTTTGTCCCTCCTCGTCCTGGTGTTTTGCAGGGTCAGGAGTTGCGTCCTTAGACCCTTCAGCATCTTTTGGTTCCATCTCGGAAACACCCGGACTCCCTCCTTGCAACACAGTGGGAAGAAAACTTCGTCTATGTTCCTGGAATTTCAATACAGCGGCTGTGTCTTTCGGTGCTAAGGATCGGATCTGGGCTAGAACTTCCTCATAAGACCTCGCCCCTCAGAAAATGTCATCCGAGGGTGAATTCTCATGCTCAAATCTCTTGAGCCCACAATTAGCTAAATGGTGTCTCACAACCCTTTGTGGATCATGTTTCTTATACTCGATGGAGACCAAATTCATGTCTTCCAGGGCTGCAGCCTCGGCTTTGGCATGCCTGAAATCTAATAAAGAATAAGAATTCAGCCGAATGGGAAAAGACAACCATACCTTCTTTGAGTACCCTTTGAGTTCTTTACTCACCCCGCCAATTACCATTTGTCGGGCGACCTCGCGACAAGCCAGCTTGTCGGGAATGAACAATGGTAGGGCATGAGGGGGAACAGAAGCCCCGAAAACTCTGAAGTACGAAAACTCTACCTCCACGTACCAGTCCGCTATGCTACTCATATTTGTTGCAATGCTGTCCAAGATACGAGGTGGCGGGTGACCAAAAATGGCGATATGCAGGGGCACCATCACCCAGTTAAAAATTTCGTATGTGAAATTTTCTGCTTTGTTCTCCCATAGTTTGTCATGATATACATGTATGGGTTTTTCATGGGTCGGAGTCCAACTCCAGCTCATCAATGGAAATGGTGTCATAGAATAGATTGCATCCATGATGTACGCGGACATGAAGAATGATGACGGCTTCCCATTCCCTTTCTGCTCTCAATACTCTGTGACCCGATTTACCAAGCTATTCGAAAGCAACTTTTCCCAATTAAAAGAGCAACCTTCCGTGACCCGAAACATAAGAGGCACCCACGCAAGGAAAAAATGTGAAGTGTCCTCTTTCCCATATAACCGGCATGTCATCATGGCCACATATTTATACTGCGGCTGCAACGAAGCAATTGAATAAATGCCGTGGTCATTAGCTCTGAACTTCACGGTGCATGAAACCCAGTCCTTTATCAGACTGGACATGGTCTTATCATATTGTGTACACTCCTTCTCCTTGAATTCCTCCTGAAACTCAACACCATATGTGTAGTTGAATGTCGTGGGTAGCTTATACATGGTTTGCATATGCTCAGGTCTAAAATTCCCCATGGTAACTCTCTGTTCATTCATGATAGTCCTGGTTGGGATGTCAACATGATCTAATGCCCATTAGACCATGTCGTAATACAGAAACAACCGTGGCCTGGCTACTACCCTGTGCATTCTGGATTGAATGACTATTTTGTACTTGGTGTTTAGATCATATCTTTCGTTGCCGTCGGAGTCATCTGAATAATCCACTAATTCATATTGCAGAATTTCTGAAACAAATGACCAGTTAGGAATCGAGTCGACAATTCGGGGTGAAGTATCGGAGACAGTATATGAGCCTTGTCCTGTAACCTCGACATTCGCCTTTGCTGCTTTCCGCAGAGCCATTGCTGAAGCTTTCATTTTAGCTCTTCTATGATAGAACTACGTATACATGCAGAAGTTAGTTTACTCAGAAGTGACGAGCTCTGCGTGCTATGAGAAATGCATAATGAAATGCAACTCTTCCATATATTTGAAAAAATTGTACCTTTCAAAACAAGCCCATCCAATCATATTTAGAATTAAATTTTCGCTGTAAAAACCGATCTTATATCCATAGATTTACCCTATTTCCCATTAATGTCATAAATTTCTGACGGTTTAACAGTCAGTTGGAGCATGGAGAGAAAAGGCTTCCTCGGGAAACGTGCAAACCTCGAGACGCGGGATATATCTTGCTTTAACTTAATTAATCCAATCTTGCCAATGTCAATCCATTTCTCGTTATTCGCTATATCATGGATTTTCTTTTAACATTTTGAGTCTCCAGTTCCCGAGACCGCGAGGACCGAATTTGGTTTAATTAAAGGTAATCGCGATTTGAGGCATAATTAATTTTATAATCGTTTTATTCGCCGTATCGCAACTCGAAACTTCGAAGATAAGTTTCTGGGAGATTTATATGTCGAGTTGCGAAACTGCGAGACTGCGATAACAAGGCTTAATTAAGGGGAAGGTAATCTTGGATTAAGTGATTAATTAATCATGTTATAATTAAATCGTGACTTCGTGAGTCGGGGTTTAGAAGCTGGAAATTTCGAAAAATATAATGCCGAGTGGCGAAAGGCCGAGAATGACTTTTACCATGGTTAGCTTTTTGCCTTTGATCCTTGACATGGGTTATCCAGAAAGGACTTCGCGTTGTCAACTCTCGGGGCTGTAAAAGTAAAATTTCAGACTTGGCGAACGTCGAGGCGCAAAACCCCGATGACGTCTAATCATGAGTTAAAATATTTTACCCTGGTTATTGTCTTGAGTGAAAATTTAAAATGACTTCGTCGTTTCGTGACTGGGGATGTGTGAACTCATGGACTATAGTATCCGACTTGCGAGATCCCGAAGTAAAACAAAAAGGAGCGAACATTCTTATGAAAGTGGGCTTGTTTCGAGAGTATAAAACCATCGCTGATTACGTGACAAGGTTGCAGAGTTTTCAAAATCTC